>BQNB010056959.1:0-28991 GCA_026074375.1 Tanacetum coccineum
GAATTATTTAGCCACCTTCACACAAAAGAAATTGACCCCTGAGCAAATATTTTGGTCTTAAGATCTCATCAAGATGAAAAAAGAAGCTCTCAAAAAGCCGACCACCACCTCAAGACAAATCAAAGCATTGACGGTGTATCCGCCAAATACACCTGCAACGCTTGTCCCTAGGGTGCTTCCAACAAAGAGTCAAGTGAAAATTAATATTTTTACACTCATACAACTTTTTTCAGAATTTGAAAAAACTTATAAAAAGAGAATTACACCAACTGGGCTCACTAAAAGGGAAAGGGGCTTTGAACAAACCAAGGAATGTTATCTCACCGAGGTCATTCCATTTTTCAAAACACTTCAAGAACATTTTGAGGGAATTCAAAAGGATTTAACTAAAGAAATTAAAGAAATGAAAGACATTTTTGAAGAGTTGGAAGCTAAAGTTGACCAAAATGTTGTTAATAGGAAGCATGATGAGATTGAGCAGAAAAATATTCTTATTGCAAATGATAATTTAATTGCTGATTGCTTGTCCAAAGAAGTGTTTTATATTGCAACGAATTCTGAGCTTACTGTATCTAGATTTACTGAAATACATAAAGCCTCTACACCATTGTTCAAACACGTTGTCTGGAACTTGAAGCAGAGCTTTCTAAATTATGAGATAAGGTTCAAAAAGATGATCATACTGAATTAGTAAAATGTTTTTCCAATCTTGAGGTTAATCACTTAAATTTACAGTTAAAGTATCAAAACCTTAAAGAAAGTTTTGGAAACGACCCATCTCCACCCGCTCGAGATACTCCTGATTTTGACTCAGTCTTTGTAATCAAAAAATGAAAGCTTCCATTCAAGGAAAGGACAACGCCATCAAAAAATTGAGAACGCAAATCTCTCAATTGAAAGAGACCCGTAGTGAAGCAGACCGTACTCTTGATTTCAGGACCTTAGATTTTCAGATCACTCAATTAACTGAAAAAGTCTTCGTTCTTCAAGAACAAAATGAGCTTTTTAGGGCAGAGAATGAAAAGGTTAAACAACATTACAAGGAATTGTACGTTTCTATTAAGATCACGCGTGCTAAGCATATAGAACAGACAACGGCCTTGCTAACCGAAAATAAGAATCTGAAAGCCTAAATACATGAAAATCTAAAATGCAACACTATGGAGTCTATGAAACCAAGAGTTCTTGCACCCGGTAGGTATGCTATAGATGTTTAACCAATTCCCCCTCACAATAGGAACATTATCTTAAACATCTTAAGGAAAGTGTAGAAACCCTTCATAAGATAGTAGAGGAAGCTAAGGTTGAAAGACCATTCGATAGATCACTTGCATCTGCTTACCTTTACACCAAACACTCTCAGGAACTCATATTGATATGCGAATTGGCACTTGTACGAAATGACTTTAACACTACACAATTTAAAAAGCTGGCTACTACCACTTTAATTAGGAAAAAAGCAAGTACTTTTGAAAGGAAACAATGTGACACGTCAATAGTAACACACAAACCATGTAGATGAACAAAAACACTCAAAAGACTAATGTCCCTGTGCCTCCTTCTACAGGAGTAAACTGTTGCACCAATGCTAGAGGATCACAGCCTAGGAACAATACCAAGAAAAATAGGATCTCACCAGCTAAAAGGGTCAATAATAAGAAAGTAGAAGAATACCCTAGGACAAATAAGTCTAAATTAAGAACCACGAATCATGTTGATTATAGTAGTAGCTCTAAGCGTACTGTAATTAATTTGAAAGTTTGATTTACTATTTGCGAAAACATGTAGCAAATGTTTATTTCTACAAATCATGATGTGTGTGTGGTTGATTATTTTCAATCTGTTAAGGCATCCCCCTCGATTGATAATATTCATAATGTTGTGTGCAAAGTTAAGCAAGTTTGGAAACCTATGCAAGTTAGGCAAGTATGGAAACCCACAGGCAAAGTGCTTACCAGTGTTGGTCATCAATGGAGACCCACAGGCAGAATATTCACTTTAGCAGAACATTGCCCTTTAACTAGGCTCACTAAACCCAACGTAGTATCCGCTAAGCAAACCGAGCATCAGGCCATTACTTGTGCTAACCAACAGGAACCTAACCAACATTGGGGATCCAACTTTCCAAACTCTCCATCTTCGTCTGTTTTCAAATGCAGGTCGTACAGATCGTCCTTTAGTATTTGGATTCAGGCTGCTAAAAACATATGATGGGGGATCGCTCACGGCTAAGGAATTTCGTGAAAAAGTTCATCGAGACAGTTAGATTCGAGAATGACCACTTTGGTGCTATTATGGGTTATGGAGATTATGTGATTGGCGATAGTGTAATATCCAGAGTATACTATGTGGAAGGACTAGGACACAATCTATTCTCTGTCAGACAATTTTACGACTCTGATCTGGAAGTTACATTCAGGAAACATTCATGTTATGTTCGAGATAAAGATGGTGTTGAATTAATTAAAGGTTCTCGGGGTCTAATTTGTACACTATCTCGGTTGAAGACATTGTGGCTACTGCTTGTTACACCCAAAACCGATCCCTCATTCACACTCTTCATAACAAAACCCCATATGAGCTGGTGCATGATAAGAAGCCTGATCTTACCTTTTTCCGTGTCTTTGGTGCTCTTTGTTACCCTACAAATGACAGCGAAGATCTTGGAAAATTACAACCAACAGCTGATATTGGAATATTCGTTGGTTATGCACCTAGCAGGAAAGGGTATAGAATCTACAACAAAAGAACCCGACGAATTATGGAAACTATTCACGTTCAATTCGATGAGCTGACTGAGCAAATGGCTCCTGTGCAACTCAGTACAGGACCCGCTCCTACTTTTCTGACGCCTGGACAGATAAGTTCAGGGCTCGTACCAAATCCGGTTCCTGCAGCACCTTATGTACCCCCCACAAATAAAGAACTGGAGATTTTATTCCAACCAATGTTCGATGAATACCTGGAACCTACTCGTGTTGAAAGACCGGTCTCTCCTGCTCCAGCAGTTTCAGTTTCAGTCACTTCAGCCGGTACACCTTCATCTACTACCATTGATCAAGATGCACCTTCTCCAAGTCATTCACCGTCATCTTCGGCATTACAATCTCCAAGTTTACATCAAGGCGTTGCAGCTGAATCTACTCTCATGGAAAACAATCCTTTTGCTCCTGTTGACAATGATCCCTTCATAAACGTATTTGCTCCGGAACCTAGTTTTGAAGCATCATCATCTGGGGATCTTAGTTCAGCAGAATCTCCTTATGTCACTCAAACACTTCAACATCTCGGGAAATGGAGCAAAGATCACCCGCTGGATAATATTATTGGTAACCCCTCTCGGCCGGTATCCACCAGAAAACAACTGGCAACCGATGCCTTGTGGTGCTTGTATAACTCTGTACTGTCAAAAGTCGAACCAAAGAATTTCAAATCCGCAATAACTGAAGATTGCTGGTTTCAAGCTATGCAAGATGAGATTCACGAATTTGATCGACTTCAAGTATGGGAATTAGTACCTCAACCAGACTGTGTCATGATTATAGCTCTCAAGTGGATTTACAAAGTTAAGCTTGATGAGTACGATGATGTTTTGAAGAACAAGGCTAGGTTGGTGGCCAAGGGATATCGACAAGATGAGGGTATTGATTTAGAGGAATCATTTGCACCGGTTGCACGTATCGAGGCTATTCGAATCTTCATCGCCAATGCCGTCAGTAAAAACAAGACCATCTATCAATTGGATGTCAAGACAGCATTCCTTAATGGCGAGTTGAAGGAAGAAGTCTATGTTAGTCAACTAGAGGGTTTCGTTGATCTAGACCATCCGACATAAGTTTATCGTCTGAAGAATGCTTTGTACGGTTAGAAGCAAGCTCCTCAGGCTTGGTATGATACCTTGTCATGATTTCTTCTGGACAACAACTTTTCCAAGGGTGCAGTAGATCCGGCATTATTCACTCGGAAAACAGGCAAACATATTCTTCTTGTTCAAATATATGTAGATGATATCATATTTTCCTCGACCGACCCTAAAGCATGTGACATATTTTCCAATGAGATGAGTTCTAAATTTTAAATGTCAATGATGGGAAAAATGTCTTTTTTCCTAGGTTTACAAGTTTCTCAAAATTCCGAAGGCATTTTTATTAATCAATCAAAATTTGCTCTTGAAATATTAAAGAAATTTAGGATGGATTCGTGTTACCCTGTTGATACACTCATGGTGGATCGGCTCAAACTAGATGAGGACCCCTTAGGGATTCTAGTTGACCAGACTCGCTTTCGTAGTATGGTCAGCTCCCTGATGTACCTCACTGCCAGCAGACCCGGCCTTGTATTCGTTGTATGCATGTGTGCTAGGTATCAGGCTTCTCCTACCAAAAAGCACCTTGAAGCACTTAAACGGGTCTTTTGGTATCTCAGAGGAACCATTAATTGAGGTATTTGGTATCTGAAAGACACCGCTATGGCAATAACGTCCTATGCAGATGCGGACCATGCAGGTTGTCAGGACACACAAAGCAGTACGTCAGGAAGTGCTTAGTTCCTTAGAGATAAATTAGTCAGCTGGTCATCAAAGAAACAGAAGAGCACTGCGATCTCAACTACAGAGGTTGAATACATTTCCATGTCTGGATGTTGTGCTTAGATACTTTGGATGAGATCACAACTTACAGACTATGACTTTGCATTTAATAAGATTCCCCTGTATTGTGACAATCGCAGTGCCATTGCTCTCTGCTGCAATAATGTCCAGCACTCCCGGTGCAAGCACATTGACATACGACACCATTTTATTCGAGAGCAAGTTGAGAAGGGCGTGGTTGAATTGTACTTCGTGACGACGGATTATCAGCTCGCGGGACCTTATTCAACCCAAAGCATTACCAAGAGAGCGGTTCGAATTTCTACTTCTCGCGACTTGGTATGAAGAGTATGTCTCCGGAAACCCTTAAGTTTAGAAGGAGATGAGGTAGAGTAAATGGAATGGTCCTCCCATTTCATATGTAAATATGTATATAGCTTAAATTAAAAGAAATATACAAAAATATAAACCTACAAAAAACTAAAATCAAAAAATATAATATATACAAAATTAGTTTTTCAAGGACTTGTCTCACATTTATCGATAACATTTACGGTTCTAGAAATGTCATTCAATAATGACACTGGTCTTTAAATGAAGCTCGAACAGAAGTTCACACTTTTCAAAACATGTCTTTAAGGCTTGTAGTTATTTCTGACTGCAACCCGCTTTTCAATATGAGGAAAACATGTCGCCAAAAAGACGGTTGATTAGCTTGAATTCAACCCTTTTTATATAAATATATAAATATAAATAAATATAAATATATAACAAGGATCAAAATCCACAAAATCAATGAAACCGAGAGTAGTATAGGATATGATATTCCCGGGTCGTAGTCCCAACGAGGAGTGAATTGGAAAGTCGAGAGTCGGTTTGATATTTGATGTTTGAATGAAAAAGGTATGGGTTTGATTTTCTAAAGCTACGAGAAAATTAAGGCAAACTACACTAAAAACGAGAAAATCACACAAATTATACTAAAAACGGAAACGGGAAGCTAAAACGACACACCAAAAACCTAAAACTTGAAATATTAATCCTAAGGTGAATTTTTTTACTTTTCCTAAAAGTAATTGACTAAAAAGTAAGAATAAAGAAGACTAGAACGAAAACGGAGTTAAATTAAGTTCAAAAACGAGAAAACGAAAATCGGGCCCGAGACCCGTGCTTTAAAAACTCAAAATGTGCAAAAATGACCCTATGAAAGTTTTCCTATTTTTCCTAAGTGTAATATGACAAAATAAAATTTTCTAAAAAAGAAAAATATTTTTTTGATTTTTATTTAATTTTTAATTAATTAAAAACAGATTTAAAGAAATTAAATGATAAAAAATACTAAAATATTTTATAAAAATTTGAAAAAAATACAGAAAATACTTTGGCTTATGCTAAACCTAGGAAAAATAAAAAGAAGCTCCCAGCTTATTGGAATAAGCTGGGAAAAAGCCCTAAAGGGCTGAAAGCTTAAATGGCTAAATGGGCTTAAGTATTTAATAAAACAAACTCATACCGGATGAGCTATTGTAGCACAGCGGTATGAGTTTGTGTGGGAGGGGGCTTTGAAAAGGGGGAGGTCCAGGGTTCGAATCATGTCCTCTCTCCTCTCCTTTTTGAATTTTTTTTAAAAACTTATAAAAAACACCAAATAAGCAAACTTTAAAAAAATGGACTTTTGTATAACTAAAAAATAAGCTCAGATAATAGCAAATAAGTTGACAGAATGTGGATTAAACACTAAGGACTAAATTGGCAAATTGATAAGTACTTTGTAAAACAAATAAGCTAAGGAAAAGAGTAAAAAGCTAAACTTGGTGGGCAACAACACTAATTAAGCAACAGCAAATAACATAAGCACAAAAATATAAAGAAGATAAGCAGAAATAACAAATAAGCAAAAAGGGGGGAAAACTAGCAATCACAACAGCCAAAGGACCACTTTGGAGCTTAAATTTAAGCACTAAAAAGGTAGATTTATGGGCTGAGGCTTATACTTGCTTAAAGGTAGTCCTAGTGGCTTCTAAAATAAGCAAACAAAACAAGTTTTGAAAAAAAAAAAAGCAGCAAAAAGGCTGTAAAGTGGCAAACACCAACAGCATATGCTGATGTGGTTTTGAAAAGAGAAAAAAGGGCTATATACACCTTGATATATAGGCTCAATTTGAAGATAGGTTAAAAAAGATTTAGATATGAAATCCCAAAGAGTGGTATTCAAAATTTACAATGACTAAACTATTTAAACATCTGATATTTGAAATAAAATAAACCAGTTTTGTATTAAAGACTTTTAAGGAAAATTTGGACAAATTTTAAAACAACAAAAGGTGAAACACAAGACACTTGGACTAATCTATTTTGACACAATAAAACAACAGTAAAACAACCTTTAAAAGCAGTTTTTGAAGGCTTAATCAAAAAAACTTTTAGACCACAAACTTGACTAACAGATTTAAACACCTAGTATAAAAAAACTTAAAAACAAATTTTTACAACTTGAAACCTTTTAAAAACTGATTAAAATCAATAAAAAGTGCTTGTCAAAGATGGCAATGTGTCCCAAACCAGTTTCGAAACCAATATGACCCACTTTGTGTGCTATGCCAAACACCCCTTTAGTTTGCTAAAATTAAATTTTAAACTAAACTAGGCTAATTTGAGTACAACTATTTAAAGACAGATAGCTAACATGAAAAGTTAAGCAATAATAAGCAAAGCACAATAGCAAATAAGCACTTAAATGGGTAAATAAGCAATAAGCTATAAAAGCATATAACTAGGCAGTTTTAACATAAAACTCAAACAAATGACTTCAAAACAACAAATAAGCATGAAAGATCACAAATAAGTAAGAAAAGCAAGAAATAAGCACAAATAAGCTAATGAACAGTGAAATTAAGCAAAAATTTAAAAGAAAGACTTACAAAGGGTCCAAGCTTCAAGCAATGAAATAAGCTTTCACAGCTTAAAATCCAATCCTAATGCTTACCATAAGCTCTAAACCAATGGCCATCCAATATTAACCATGCTCCTTGCTTTCTTCTTGGACAATTTTTTTTATGATTTTTTTTTGGATTTTTGTTATTTTTGACAGAAAATGAAAAGAACTTTTCAAATAGTTTTTAATGTCTTAAAAACTTATAAAAGAGCTTATAAAACAGTATTAAGGAACAAGTAATGTAAATGACAAAGATTTAGAATAAAATTGTAAATTTCATTAAGTAAAATGCAAGAATTAAAAGACAGATATGTAAATGACAGGAAATGAATGACACTTGTATTAAAAATGCAGTAAATAAAGTTGGTACAAATTAAGGTTACAAGCTTTTGCCTTGAAAACACTAAAATTCGACCACTCGAAAATGAAATATAAATGCCCTATAAATACTAAGTCTTCAAAGCTTGAGGTGTGCTTCTTTGCTGAGTGCTTCATTGGTTGTGTTTGTTGTGTGAATGAAAACTCAAAGCAATCTTGGCCCTCTATTTTACTTGTTGCCCACTAATGGGGTGTTAGTGATTAAATGTCGAAGGTTTATTGGTTTTTTTTTTGTTCGAAATTAAAGAAATAAAAAGCCAAGAAAAAATCAACTTGATCCTTTGTTTCGTGGTTATGGGTTAAAGACTTGTACTTGTAGGCTTAGAACTCAATTTCCTTGTATCATTACTAAGTGGTTTTAACATCATTTCGTAGCTTACAAGAAAGTTTGAAGATTTTTTCTTGGCTGCGTTTTGACTATCTGAAGAAGTGTTCGTCGTTGCGTTTTGACTAGCTTCGTTGCATTTTGACAAAAGTCATTTGCGTTGCGTTTTGACTAGCTAGTTGCGCTTCTGCAAATAGTCATTGGTTTTGAATTGCTTTCGTTGTCGTTTGAACATATAAGTTCATTGCTGTTTTGAACTAGCTTCGTTGCGATTTTTGACAAAAGTCTTGGTTTTGACTAGATTCGTTGCGTTTTGACAAAGTCATTACGGTTTTGACTAGATTTGCTGCGTTTTGACAAAAGTAATTGCGTTTTGCTTACCATTGCGTTTGATATTTTTTTGTATGTTGGCGATTGGATCCACAGGTTGCGTCTTTGAGAACTTCATTGCGTTTTGATAGAACGTTACTTCTGCCCATTTAATTTATGATTGCGTTTTGACCACATTCGTGCTGTTTTGACCAAGATCGTTGCGTTTTTGACAATTGCGTTTTGACCAAGGACTCGTTGCGTTTTGACCAACATTTGTTGCGTTTTGACCAACAAATCGTTGCGTTTTGACCAAGAAATTCTTGTTGTGAAGAAAAGGGTCTTAAGTAAAAACTGCCATAACTTTTGAATCGTAAGTCCGTTTTAGGCCCGTGGCTCGCAAATCGAAGAGAAAAACGAGGACGGATTACGCTGTAACCACCTTTAGCTGTTAGGATTTTATCGAGGCCTAAAAATCTCGTTTTACTATGAGTTATTTGACAGTTTTTTCATTTTTTTGGAATTTATTTTGGACTTTAATTCAGGGACTAAATGGGACAATTATCAACACAACAAAACACAACTATCAAACCAACCAATCAACTTAAATCATACTTGAAAATGTCATTTAATTTTTCATTCACGGTTTCTTCTTGATTTGTAAAATCCGCGAAAGTACGTTCTTTTCTCGGTTTTAATAAACGATTGTAAAATCACGTGAACGTTTAATTAATTTAAACACTATCAATCACTTATAACACTTAAGATCCGTTATTCATTCACACTTCTCAGAATCGTCAACTCAAATAACAATTTGCAAACTCAATCATCAAATGCTCTTCATAATGCTATCATGGAAGCGGGTAGCAAAGATCGTCCACCAATGTTGGCACTGGGTAATTACGTTCAGTGGAAATCCAGAATCAGGAGATACATTGACACCAAACCCCATAACAGTGAACTCGTCCACTATTGTCTACAAAGTCTACATAAACGTTTATCAATGGGCTTGAGAAAACAGTTCCCAGTTGCTGATGGTAGTTCTGAAAAACAACTACAGAGAGGTATATGGAGGAACTATACAGATTGTTTCACAAGATCATACGAGATCAACTGTTGCTGAGCTGAAGGACGTTCAGTCATAATTACAGGGTTAGATAACGATCTTCTACTCCACAGTTGAGCTTGTCTGAATGCATTTGAAATGTGAAGCATTGAAGGTTGATAACATAGGTGAATAAAATCTTTGTTATACGATATTGATAAACCATTTTATTTGGCAGTTTCGGAAAATTCACATCACGGGTTGGTGATTCACTTGAATGTATTATCACGGTTTTTACAAGTTGATGAATGAGCTGTTTTTTTTTTTTTTTTCAGAAATCAGTGTCATGTTACAAATCATCAAGTGATTGTTAAGTTCTTACTTCAACTACAACCATAATTGCAAAGGTTGTGACACTGTTAAGCAGGTCAAGAGCTGAAGACTGTCTCATATCATAAGCCTTTATGACATTCTGAAGCAACACCAGATATGAAGTCAATGAGTTAAGAGCTGAAAGACTAGCACGAACTGCTAATCACTTGCACTTGTTGCTTCAACAACAACCAGTTTTACACTCATCAAAACATCCTACTCAAAACATCAATATTCCTCCACACAGTTCGCACCAGATCTACCAGAAAAAGAGGAATAGCAAAGTGTTACCCTTCTGCTCTACTTATGATCCAGAACCTGCTACGGTTACTGAAGATGAGGAAAGTCAAAGGAAAAGGAAGATTGACAAATCTCATGGCTTTCATTTCTCTCTCAATTCAAGAAAATCTACAAACCCTCTACCAACAACAACCTTCGAATTCATCAAACACAGTCGAGCTAATCAAGATTATTCTCCAAGATATCAAAGAGGAATGGTGTATGATAAGCAGAGGGGGCAGTCATTGTTGCTGGGCTAGGGAAAATGTAGGTACTCGGTAGTGCAAAATTCTAGGTATTAGTGGTAAACTGCAAATAATTATGGGCATGTATCAAGGGAATGTCAAAAACCAAAACGAGTAAAGGATGCAGCTTATCACAGGAAAAGATGTTATTGTAGTAAAACAAGAGGAAGCTGGGGTTGAGTTGAATGCAGAAACAGCTGATTGAAGGATGATAATGATGATGAGTTGATGATCGGAATTGGAAGCACATTATATGTACTGGCACAAACTTCAAGAGTATACTCCTGATCCAGTTGACCAACCATTCTGGAACAATCTCTTGATGATAGCACAATGCATAAGGTACAAACTAAAATGACAACTATAATGTGTTTGCCTTGAAATTTGAACCATTCCTGAGCACCTGAATCTAGTAATGACATATATCTGACGGAACAAGGTGACTCCAATATCACTATTGATTCATCGGATATATGTTATGATAGAGCTCAGGATGACCAGGATGAAACTGATGATCTTGATCAAGAACGTGATTTGCTTGCTTCTTTAATTCAGAACTAAATGTGAAATTGATGACAGCAAAAACCGAAATAAATTTGGAATCATCAAACAAGGAGTTAGTTGAAAATGAAAGGTGAAATTAAGGATTTCAAAACTAAGAATAAAAGTTTAGAATCATCAAATAACATTTCAAAGAAGCAAACAATGGGACTGTCCAAGACTAATAGTTGATGTTTAAGACCTTAAGAGTTCCAAGCGGACTTGATAAGGACAATGATGTGAATTATGAGTCAAAGGGTAGAAATGATTGTGCAAAAGCTAAAGGGGATTTAATGTATTACAATAGATTTTGGAAAAATATTTAATGCATATCACTCAACAAATAAATGATTTAAATCAGAAACGTATTAGGATATGAAAAGGAGCTTTGTGCACATCAAGAAACACATCTCCCGAATGTCACAAGCATAAAGAGGCTCAGATTAAGATTTACAAAACTCGTGAAGACAGAGAACTTGATAAAGGTTTTAAATGATATTGTATATAAAACCGGCCAATCTGTTCAAACAATAAATATGCTTAATTGTAATTGTAAAACGAGTTTTGCAAACTGATTTTCCTCAAGAAAGCTCAAGAACCGCCCCACCCCGGCGAAATCCTCGTTTGTATGATATAGGTTGCTACAACTGATAATCTTGAGTTAATGTTAGCCCTGATTCTGACGTAACGATTCGTCTTGAAAAAGGAAGTCGATCAAAAATTAAGACGATTTTAATCAGATACCGTTTGATTATGATCGTTGAATAATCTTTATATTTGTTAGTTCCAACACGAGAAAGTCGCCTGAACAACAATATTTTCAAAAACATCAAAGATGTGGAGAATTCATTTTAATAGGAATTTTCAAGAGTTTTTTTTCGTAATACAAACAACTTTGTTAGATAAACGAATGATAAAACCATTCTTGGGATCAAACAGTGTAAAAGCTCTAAAGAACTTTTCAAGATTAAAAGAGTGCTGAAATGATTTTTGACGGGAGTGGAACGTTGGCAACAAACAATTGCCAAAAGAAAGAACATATTTAGTAAACTCGATCCTTTCATTCAAAATACAATAGAGAAAATTTTGGCCCCCAAATTTGCTGAATCATGCGGACTTGTAAATTTTCCACTTTGTGTTTGAACGGGGAAATGTTTGCAGACTTGAGATACTATTGACTCTCTTGACACGAAGGTAGACACTCTCAAATCTCAAAATGGAAAACTCAAAAATACGTTTTTTGAATGAAATGACAGACTTTCAAGGGAATATTACTATTGATGATCACATGATATGCAATATTTGGTGTGTACAATGATTGGAAGAATTTACTATTTGCAATGTGATTACGTAGAAACCTGGGAAAATGTGAACATCTTGAAAAAAGAGCTTTCAAAAAGTACGAACAATGTCAAGAAATTTTGAAGCACTTCAGAAAACTGACGATTAATCTTGAACTTCGATCTTACATCAGTGTAATGAAAGATAAAAAATGAAAACTCTTTTCATGAAAATCAGTCAACGTTTTCTGAAAGAACCTGTGAAAGTATTTTGAAATTAAGATTTGAAAGCTCAATTACAAGATAAGGAATTGGCAAAAAGTGGAGTTGAAGAAACTATAGAAAAGATGAAAGGAAATTCTGTGGAAACTAAGTTATATTGAAAATTCGATCGGTTTATTCGAAACCGAATGTTTAAAAGTCAAAGACATCCATTTAGGTAAACCAGCACCTCATTTTTTTCTGATTATCTTGCAAAGAAGATTTCTCAAAGTCAAAGCCAGTTACCTCACAAAATGTGTCTATGATTTTTCAAAACAGTCACTACAAGTTTTTACCTCTGGATATGTTGCAATTGTCAAGAAACACAAATGTGATTTTTTGCTTTTTTTTGCTACCAACCACCTTTCATTTTACCCCCCCAACCATTTACTAGGGGGGGGAATTGTATAATGTGCAACAAAGCCTAATCAAACTAGAACACCTCAGTTCATCAAGGACATTAGGAAACCTACAAACGCGTGTCTTTCTCTACAGGAGTAATTCCCAATACTAGTTGTTAGCAGACCAAGCTTAAGAGTATATCTGGAAGATAGAGTATGTCTAACAATAGGTCAAGTAAGAGCCTAGAAGTAGAAGACCACCGTAGGAAGTTGAGTTTTCAAATAATAAAACGTCTGTAACTGCGTGTAATTGACAGTTTTGAATACTAAGACTCGGAATGTTAAACTTTGTCTGTGTTACTTGTGGAAGTGTGTTGCTGAATGCAATCATGATTTTTTTTATATGCGTTCTACATTATATCAAAGCATGAATTCTAGGACTAGACAACCAATGGGCTGTGCCTATTAGTACTAGAGAACCCAAGAAAATGTGACAATCTGTTGCAACATTATATGAAACCGTTGCAACAGTCTCCACGTCAAGAAATCTAGAAGCTAACTAGGAAGTTATATGAGCACGTTAGTAAAGAAATGCAGTTGGTGGTATACTAAGTATACTCCTACCGGAGATAATGGAAACCTAAGTATCAAAAAGGAAAATAAAAAATGTTAACCAAAAGTTAGTATGCTTAGGGAAATGCATTATAGAACTGATAATAATTTTGGAACATAAGTCTTCCTAGTGTTCCACTGTGTCCAATACTCCATTGTTTCTAATTTCTTTTGGCAGCTCGTAGTGAATCATTTCTATTCATCGTCGACTTTGGGTGCTCAAATCAATAACCGGAAATCTCAACCTTACTCACTATTTTGTGGAGAAATTCTAGGAACGGTCATGTTTGGAAATTGATCCAAATTGCAACCAATTCTTGGGCTATGGAGATCTGTTCAAGGAACTAATTACCATCAAACGGTTTTTACGTCGAAGGCTTAATACAATTTATTATCACGTTGGTCAATTCGTGTGCGGATTTGGAAGAAGCTTTTCGGGAAGTCTACTATGTTTTAATCCGTGATTTGAAGGGAAATGATCTTCTCAACAGGTTCTGTGGCACAAGATTTGTATTCCATTTCTCTGCCAAAGACAGTCAACTCCAATCCAATTTGCTTAATAGCTAAAGCACATGTCTCAAGTAGTTATGCATCGTCGTCTATCTCATTTAAACTTCGGACACCATAAACTTGCTTTCAAGAATAATATTGTGGAATGGCCTTCCAAAGCTAAAATTCGTCAAAGATCATCTTTGTTCTTCTTGTGAGCTGGGGAAAGCAAAAAAAAAGTCTTTTCACACTAGACATAACCCGAGGCTCAAAAAGACGGTTACAACTTCTACACATGGATTATTGTGGTCCAATGCCGGGTAGTAAAGCATTTCATAGAAAGGAGTATGGTCTTGGTAATTGTTGATGACTACTCCCGATATACTTGGACTCATTCTTGAGGTCCAAGACGAAACACCTGGAGTTTATTGATTTCCTCATTTGTCCCAAAGGGACTTCATTGCTACAAGTTTACAACAGTTCGAAACTGACAAAGGCAGGAAATTTCTTAATAAAACTCTTCATGCATACTTTGCAAAAGAGGGAATAAGACACGAAACGTCAACTGCTCAAACACCTGAACAAAACGGCGTTGTCGAAAGACGGAACCGTACTCTTGTTGAGGCTGCTCGAACAATGCTAAGCGCCGCTAAAGTTCCTTTGTTCTTCTGGGCTGAAGCAATTGCAACAGCATGTTTTACTCAGAACCGTTCACTCATAATTCCTCGACATAAGAAAACACCTTACCATATCATCGATGCACGGAAAACAGTCAGTCAAGTTCTTTCACATCTTTGGTTCTCTTTGTTATCGTCAGAGATGGTGAAAATCTTGATAAAATGAAGGAAAAAGGTGATGCATGTATTTTTGTTGGTATTCTACTCAGTCAAAGGCTTACAAGGTATTTAACAAGAGAACAAGAATGATAGTTGAAACAATTCATGTTAACTTTGACGAATTGCCTCAAATGACGTCAGATCATGTTAGTTCTAACCCTGGTCCACAATGTTTAACAACGGTACTTGAACAACGACATTCTAAGTCCGGTCCACAAGTCAAGAAAATGGATTCTCAAGTTGCTGGGACAGTAACAACGTCAAATGAGTGGAATTGTTATTAGTCCGTGTTCACTGAATTACTCCAATGGAAAATTCTCCTGTCGGGTCCAAAGTCTTCCGCTGTACATGCTGCTGATAATCCCGATAATCGTCAACAACATAACACAACTCACACTTCTACAACAACCGATGTTGCAGATCCACTTCCATTGAACATTCATTCAACACATCAAACTCCAACTCAAGTACCAACTGTCAGTGACCTGAGGAAAACATTATTCTATGTAGAAACCATACAGAATGCACAATTTTGTGACGATGAAATACTTACTTCAACATCTTCAGTACACCGGTACAAGAACAAGGGGAGACATCGTCTCGTCATGTTGATTCATCAAATATGCATACTTTCTATCAACACCATCCTTCTGTACAATGTTGGACAAAAGATCATCCATTAGAACAAGTCATTGGAAATCCTTCTCAATCAGTTATGAACAAGACGTCGCTGGAGACAGATGGCGAGATGTGTAATGGGGGGGGGCTCGCCACTCACCGTGAGGCGACGAACAAAGAACATCAAAGAAGCCATGGCTGACTTCAGCATGGAGTGATTCAATGAGGAAGAACTATCTGTTTTGATAGAATAGATGTATGGGAATTATAACAGACCAATTGCAAAATGTCATTAACTTAAAGTGGCTCTGAAAAACAAGTGATGGGAAATACTGTCATTCGCAACAAATTGTTTGTGGCCCCCCCCCCCCCCCCCCCCCCCCCCCCCCCCCCCCCCCCCCCCCCACCACCCCCCCCCCCACACCCCCCCCCCCCCCCCCCCCCCCCCCCCCCCCCCCCCCCACCCCCCCCCCCCCCCCCCCCCCCCCCCCCCCCCCCCCCTAAGGGTATTCAAAAGGAAGGAACTATTTCGAAGAGTCATTTGCACCATGTTGTCGGTTGGAAGCGGTACGGTATATTCATTGCGTATGCTGCTATACAAATCATTTACCATGTACCAAAATGGACGTTAGTCAACAGCATTTCTTTTACGGACTCTGAAGGAAGAAGTGTACGTAAAACCAAACCAGATGGATTTGTTGACCATTTCATCATGACAAAGTTTACCGTCCAGAAAGCTTTATCATGGTCTCAATAACAAGCACCTAAGAGCGTGGTATGATGAACTCTCCAACTTACTGGTTTCGAAGGAATTCTCAAAGGTTCTATTGATCCTACTTTGTTCATAACTAACATAGGTGAAGACTTATTTCTTGTCACAAATTTACGTTGTTGACATAATTTTGTTCCTACGAACCAAAAACTTCAAAACGATTTCGCGAAACTAATGCATAGCAAGTTTGATTTGTCATGTATGGGGGAGCTGAAATTCTTTTTAGGAATTTCAGATCCACCAATCCCCTCGTGGTATCTATATAAAACCAGCTAGTATGCTCAAGAGATTCTTAAAAAAGCATGGTAGACTAAGGTGATAGCATTGGTACACCAATGCTAATAATAACACCTGATGCTGACTTGAATGGCTACTCCTGGTTCGACAAATGAAATATCGTAGTATGGTCGGAGCACTCATGTACCTAACAGCAAGTAGACAGATATTGTACATGCAACATGTTATTGTGCTCGCTATCAAACGAAACCGACTGAGAAACATCTCACTGCGGTTAACGGATCTTTTGGTACCTTAAAGACTCCATTAACATGGGTCTTGGTATCCGAAGGACGGTTTCGTTCTAACTGATTTATTCAGATTGGATCATGCGGGCTGTCTCGATTCACGTAAGAGCACATCTGGTGGCATACAATTTCTAGGTGGTGATAAGTTAGTCAGCTGGTCATCCAAAAAGCAGGACTGCACCTCAATGTCAACAGCAGAAGCCGAGTATGTGTCTTTATCTGCGTGCTGCGCACAAGTTCTATGGATGAGAACTCAGCTCACAGATTATGGCTTCCACTTTGATAAAATACCTATGTATTGTGACTCAAAGGCAGCCATAGCCATCTCGTGCAATCCAGTCCAGCATTCCCGTACCAAGCACATCGATGTCAGATATCACTTCATAAAGGAACAGGTTGAAAAGGGTATTGTTGAATTATTCTTTGTCGGAACTGAATACCAGTTAGCTGACTTGTTTACTAAAGCTTTATCGGAAGATAGGTTTAAGTATCTTGTCAGACGACTCGGTATGAGATGTTTGACTCCAGATGAACTGGAGGTTCTGGCAATTGAATCTGCTTGATCCATCAAACATCAATTTGTTAATATTTTTATTCTCTCTTTATTTTTTATTTATACAAATTTTTGAAAAAGAAAATACAAAAATATAAAACCAACAAAAAGAAAATAGAAAAATATAAAACCTAGAAAAACAAAATATAAAATCAAAAAAAAAAGGAAAATCTTCTCGACATGTCTCTTGGAATCGATAACATTTACTTACCTAGAAATGTTGATTAACATCGACCACGAGCGTGTAAATGAAGTTGAGGAGGAGTTTCAAATGCTTTCAAAAAATGTCATTTCTAAATTTTCTTCTAATGACTTATGTACATTTCAGTGCATAACTCGGTATCGAAGGTCACAGGGGAAGTGTACTCCTCAGTGCGCGTACTCAAAAAATAGAAGAGAAGTCTTCTCTCATGTTTTTCTAAAATCGTGAACATAAATTTTTCAAAAAGAACTTTCAATGTCAAATTGTCTACAATGTAAATTGTGGTATTTTTCCATAAAAAGTGGTACTTGTAAAAATTGTGTGTTCAACACTCCCTTCCTCGAATAATTTTCAAAGAATTGTAGTGCGCAGAATGTCATTTTATGTGAATCAATTTCTGAGGGGGAGCTTTTTAAAACAAAGCCTTTTAATGTGTTGGGTACATCTCATAAATGTCAATTTTATGTATCCAAACACATTTTGTGAATTAAAATGTTGGAAACTTATTAATGTCATTATTAATATAATTGTTCATAACGGCATCTCACTCGTCTTCTACATTTATGGTGTCATATCAATTTTTCATTTCAATGTCAAGTTTTAATAAATATTGGTATCCCACATACACTGTTGAAGGGGAGCAATCTGAAAAATGAATTCATGCAATATCGTGGTATAATTTTTCTCCCCATGGAATTTTTCATGTCAAAATTTTAATCAATTGGTATTTCAAATACTAAGTGTTTTATTATTTAAAATAAGGGGAGAAAATGTGATTAAAATATGTTATAGACGAATGTGATCTTTAAGACTCTAAGTGCAACTCTTTCCATACATGCGCTAACAATTTAGAATCTAGGAGCACAGTGTAGAGGAGTATTTGAAAAATAGACAATGTCAGAAAATGGTTTATGGTTTTTTTTTTTTTTTTTGATCTCATACCAACACCTATTAATTTCATGACGATTCTGAAGTCATAAGGTGGTTAGGTTAGGAATAAGTCCTACGATCCAACCAGAACCGGAGGGATCTACCCAAGGACACTCCATAGTTAGAAATAGCAGTCCTTAGGTATGAATGGAGAAGAATGTGTATAAGGGAAAAATGCCGACTAAGATTGAGCTAACACTGGAACAATCACAACAAGGTGTTAGTAATGAAGTCTTGGTAAGCATTGAAGGGGTTGAAGAATGAAAAAGAAATGTATGGATAAAGGGTGAAAAGAAAGAAGCCCTCCTTACCCTTCGGCAGAACCCGGTCAATCATAATCTATCAAAATCACACAGATTGATTGTTGATATTGAAGAGACATATGGACCCAGTGATGCAATGCACAACCCTTCCCAGCCATTTGGGTTTCTCTCAAAAGAAAAACTTGTCTAAATATCCGGGATACACACGTTATTATGACTTTCACTCCGAGATTGTTAATAGTGAATAGGTGGCAGTCTGCTCCACCTCACGATTACTAATCCAAAAGTGCACAAATCGAGTTAGAGCCGAAAGAGATCATAATATAAATCTCTTTAGGGACACAATGCAAAATTCATTGTTGAACACATAAAAGTTCACAAGCTTGTAACAAAGAGTCCTACGCATTATCATTGAGAATCTTGCCAGAAACATTGAGAGATACTCAAGTATTTCACAGTGAAGATGGAATCCTGCTTGAGCAAACATCATAACTCTAGCTCTTGGTAGGTGTGACTTGCAGATTCTATATGAATCAAGCTTGTGATAATGGATATCAATTTTGGTCCAGTAATTGAATTGACGACCTTAATCAGATAGATAGATAACATCCCTGATTTAATCTTACTGTTTGTCTTGCTTGAGAAGTTCGGTAATGAGAGTAGCAAGCATGGTGAATTCTAATTACATCTGTGTTAGTAGGACCCTACGTTTTGAGCTGGAAACTGTCAAGGAGATTCTTTGAATCTACATGGTCAAAGGTATGATTATACTATAAAAACCGCGTAACGGAGGTTTATGAAACCGAAGTCAAGATGAATGACAAAGCCATATTTCATCTTTTATTGCTAACTGTTTTATTCCAGGGATAAGTCGGAAGGGTTGCAGCCTTATTCCAGTCGAAGTCCGGATTCTTAAACCACTGCTCATACTCAATCTTTTAAAGTCATCATTCAAACGTCAAGATAGTGATTGCTAATCTTCCCCACCATCAAGAGCATCAAAGTCAACTAAGAATCGTATTTGGGAAGGAGGTTAGACTTATATTTAATATATGTCAATCAAGAATGTAACAGGTATGAGCATGCTTGGTCAAGAGACAGTTGATCAAGGAAGTCAAATCAAGATGATTCAAGTCAAGGAGATGATGCAAGATAACTGGATCTCAAGAACTCAAGAGTAAAAAGATAAAGGCTCAAAATCAATATCCAAAAGCATGAATGATCAAAGTCGTTACAAAAAGACAGAACCTAACTAAGGCAAAGCATAACGTTAAACGTCATATCTTTAATGTCATCGATGATTCAGAGAAGTTTGAAGATAGAGACCTCAACATTGGGCGGATTATTAAGCATCTAATTATATTAAGTCAAACAAGAATGTTATCAGTCTCATTAAGTCAAATAGGTCTTGTTATGTAATAGGCTAGTCGGGTTTCATCGGGCTTGGTTGTAATCTAACATTGTACGTGTTTTGGGCTCAAAGCCCAAGTTATGCAAGCACGGACAAAGTTACAAAGCCCATAAGCCACCGAGCATGGCATGGGTATAAATATCCCTTCACCACACTTGGTGAAGGGTGTTGGTTACATTTTTTCATTCACTTGTAATCCTCCTTTCTCTCTCTAATCTAATTGTTTCTCTCTCTACTTTCTCTCTCTAAGATTCCATCTTATTTTCTAGCATCTTGGTATAGATTATAGTTGTGTAATGGATTAAAATAGTGGGATAAACACATACGTTTTACCATTGTGCTTCAATAGCTCATCAACATCCTTGCAGATTTAATCTTTATACTTGATTTTCTTTTCTTTTTTCCTTATAAGCCGTAGCATAGTTAGCTTATTGTAGTGCTTATTTGAGTAGTATTTTGAGTGTGCTTATTTTTCTTAGGTTCCTGCTAGCATTAAGTATTTTTCCCTGAATTTTTCACATTTTTCCATTAATTAGTTTAATTTCTATCATTTTTCGAAAGTTTAAATCTTAGAAAATACATAAAAAATAGAAAAAGTTTTAAAAAATACAAAAAATAGTTTTTAGTTTTATAAAAAGTACTTTTAGTTTTACATTAAGAAAAATCATTTTTACCCTTTTTAGATTTTAATTTCCATTTTTGGAGCTTTTATTTTTAATTTTTTCTAAAATAGTTTTTAATTTTAAAAATAGTTTTCTGAGTTTTTAAGTCACTTTAGACATTTCTAAGTTTAAAAATCATTTTTCTTAATTTTTAGAACTCAATTTGCTATTTTTTAGGATTTAATTAGATTAAAATAGTTTTTAATTCACAATAAATTCAAAAATAATCAAAAAATATGTTTTTCTTTTTCTTAAAATTTTCTTTTGTTCTAATTTAGGTTTATAAATTTAGTTTTGCTATTTTTAAAGTTTAATTTTGTCTTATTCGCTTTTTGTCGCGTTTTATTTGTTTCAGTTAATTTGTTTAAGTGTTTAATTGCTTTTAATTGTTCATTTTATGTGTTGCTTTTATTTTGTAGTTATAGATACTCAAAAATATCTTTTCTCTCATTCAAATCATAATCCAAGCTAAAGCGAGGTTTACTATTACACAAGCTCGGTGGAGAACAACGACCGATGATTATACTTTCTAGTTAAATATACGTATTATATTATATATTTATATATATATATATTTTAGAGTGAAACTTTTCTTAAGGGAGACTTTAGGAAAGTTCTTAATTTCCTCTTTTGGAATATATTATATTATATATTTTTACGTATAAAAATCAACTATCAGACACCATTTTATAAGAGAGCAAGTTGAGAAAGGCCGTGTTTGTATTGTACTCGTTTGCTTTTCTCTTCGTTGACAACGGGATATCTGCTCGCAGACATATTCACCAAATCATTACCAAGAGAGCGGTTTGAATTTCTACTCCTGCGACTTGGTATGAAGAGTATGTCTTCGGAAACCCTTAAACGTCTTCAGGAAGGAGAAGAGGAGTAAAGAATGGTCCTCCTATATCCCATGTAAATATGTATATAGCTTAAATCTAAAAAGAAAATATAAAAATATAAACCCTACAAAAATCATAAAAATCAGAAAAATAGAAAATACCAAAAATAGTTTTTCAAGACATGTCTTCCGTTTATCGATAACATTTACGGACCTAGAAATGTCATTCAATAATGACACGGGTCTTTAAATGAAGCTCGAACGGAAGTTCAAACTTTTCAAAACATGTCTTTAAGGCTTGTAGTTATTTCTGACTGCAACCCGCTTTTCAACATGAGGAAAGCATGTCGCCAAAAAGACGGTTGTTCCTGACAACGGGTGATTAAGTTCTCCCAGGCATGGATTAATTCATATCCGTGCACCCTCGATCTAATGTACATTTCAGTGCATTATTTATTGATATAGAAGAGAAGTCTTCTTTCTTTAACCAAATGATTTTTCGTCTATGATTCTTCAAAAAATTATTTATGTTACCAACGGTGGAAAAGTGTTGTGTGAAAATCAATCGGACTTGAATTTTTCAAAATTTGACACTCAATCAATGACTACTGCTCTTTCAATATAAAACGGGCCATTGATTTAGGGGGAGAGTGTTTTTCAAATTTATGACATCTAACGGGCATTTTAATTTATCAAATATTTAATTGGTAAACGGTTTTTGTATTGACCGGGTTCACAAATTGAAGGGGAGTTAAATTTATTTTAAATCAAAAGGCCATTATTGTCAATTACTTGTGAGTATAGGGACTTATGTGCAATATGCTAAATGCTTCCTAGGCTTATGAAACAATAAGGACTATTTGTGCCTTTTCTGAAACTCAAATAAACCTTAATAAGACCCCTAGCTAAAAAGAAATGGATTTAGGAAGTTAAGGGACCAAAACTGCCTAATGATAAACCTCTAAAAGTATAAAAGGTGCCAACGAGTTACTATTGGTCAAACGTTCAAAATCCATACAAACCTTTCTCACTGACTGGAAGAATCTAGCTACTGCTTCACGTGGAAAGAAGAAGACCGCTCTTCTGCTTATCCCAAACGTCAAATTCACCAAGCTAATCATCCATCACCTAAGAACCAAGCACAACATTCATCCAAGGACTGGTTCGCCTCTTCACTATTCACATGATGAAAACATTCTAAACACCCTCAGGTTTGTTGGAAAGGATGGTAGGGAAATATTTAGGATGCCGATACCTGATGCGCTTCTCACTGATGAAAGCCTCGTTAATGATCAAATTGATTCCCCTATCGTTATTTTGTGATCGTTATGATTTTCGTGGTATATCTTGACTTTTACTAGTCAAAGACCCTTGATTGTTATTGTTTGCTGTTTTTGTATGTTGCAAAATGTTTACTAATGTGGTTAAGTGTTAAACTTGTGCCATCTTGAACCTATTTGCTAGTTCTTGTGATTTTAAGACTTAGCGAATTGCTTTGGTGCTATGTAGTGAGTTGAAATAATTTTGAGCAGCGAGTTGAGTGATTTTTTATTGATAGCGAGTTATCGTTGATGCTTAGTAGTGAGTTGCCAAGACATAGTTAGCGAGTTATGAATATCTTATTGTCATGAACAGGCAACTTGCTACCTGTTGCGTGTGATGAAGATTTATATTTTTATTAAAATATTCAACTCGCTATTTTAAATTTTCCAAATTTAATAGCGATTTAGTATTTTAATAAGAATATTCATAGCGAGTTGTCACTAGCGAGTTATCACTAGCAAGTTGAATATCCTATCTTATTTAATTATGTTTGCAGGAACTCGTCTACCCCTAGCGACGTTTTAGTGAAGTCTTTCTTATTATAATTATTTAACCTCATTTCAAAATTTTCCTATTTGGTAGCGAGTTAAGTGTTTTTATTAGTATGTTCTAGCGAGTTAGTTGTAGCGAGTTGAGGATCACTCATTGTATCATCTAGAGAGTTGTCATTAGATTGGTTTAACAATTTGTCTAGTATTGTTAGGTCAAACTTATTCCAAGGTTGACATCTCTTTGAGCAAATTGCTCCCATCTAACATCATATATCTGTATGTATGTCTCGGTGTTGGATCTACTTTTGCAGATATTATGGCTGACCTAAACATTCCTGCAAATGATGTTCCCGTGGAACAAGCTCTTGTTGTCGCACTACCGATCAGAACAGATGATCAATTATGCCGTGGTCAAACAAGTGGTGCCTTAATCAGCAGAGTAACTTGCGTAATTGATCTACTACAAGTTTAGAAGGAATCCTATCTTCCCGATTGCTGTAGCCTTACTGAAGAACACCAACTTCTTCAAGGCCTTCACTGCATCCTCTACAATTCCTGCTATCTACATACAACAGTTTTGGGACACCATGTGTTTCAACTCATCTATTGGGTTGTACTACTGTTAGCTAGATGAGCAATGGTTCAATCTTCACGAAGATCTTCTTAGAGATGCACTTGATATCACTCCAACTAATAACAACAATCCTTTTGTGGCTCCACCTTCTAGTGATATAGTAATCGACTATGTCAACACTCTGGAATACCCCAGTATGCTCAGGAATGTGTTTGTTATGTCTGTTAATGCTCTCTACCAACCATGGAGAGCAGTCTTGTCCATGATCAACATGTGCCTTACAGGTAAAATTGCTGGATATGATCGACCAAGATATCCTGTACTGCAGATACTTTGGGGTATCACTCATTGCTCTAACATTGACTATGCTGAAAGGATTTGGGAAGAGTTTGTTCAATCCATACAAACCTTTCTCACCGACAGGAAGAATCTAGCTACTGCTTCTCGTGGAAAGAAGAAGACCGCTCTTCTGCTTATCATAAACGTCAGATTCACTAAGCTAATCATCCATCACCTGAGAACCAAGCACAACATTCATCCAAGGACTGGTTTGCCTCTTTACTATTCACATGATGAAAACGTTCTGAACACCCTCAGGTTTGTTGGAAAGGATGGTAGGGAAATATTTGGGATGCCGATACCTGATGCGCTTCTCACTAATGAAATCAAAGGAGCACCCTACTACAGCGATTATCAAGAGCATGTTGCCAAGTATTAACAAATTCTGGATGCAGAACGTGGTAAGGCAGAGGAAGGAGGAGCAACATAGTCTTCTAAAGCTTTTAAGGTCACTAAACCCAAAGCAGCTAAGATCACAAAACCTGCTGGTGACCCGGCTTCTAAGAAAAGAAACTGGTCAAAGAAACTCCGGATGATCCCTTTCCTGCTAAAAGATCAAAGGCTGGTTTAGTAGGAAAAAGGCGCAAGGCTAAAAGTCCACTCAGGTTGATTGATGAACCCAGTGATGAAGGTGTTCCAGTTGAGGAACCTGCACATAATAATGAAGAAGCACATCTTCAACGAGCCCTGGAGCTAAGTCAAAAGGAGCAAGGGGAATGAACTCAGGGATCAGCTCGTCCTGTGGTATTGAGAGAGCCTGACTCTGAGAAATTCTAACCGCTTCTAGAGGTGCAAGGAAAGGGAAAAGAGAAAGTCGTTGAGGAACAAGCTGCTCATGATCTACTCACCCTTCAGACTCCAAAGAAGAAGAGTCCTACAAAACAATTCATCTTTCAGAGGCGTCCTCCTATGCCCACTAAGTCCTCTACACATGCTGAGTCACCTTATATGGATGCGGAACTAAATCTGACTGACAGTGAAATAGAATCTAATGAGGAAGCGTCTAAGATCAATGCTAGAAATCAAGAAGAAGGCCAGGCTGTACCAAACCCTGGTGTACAAGATGAAGGCCAGGCTGGACCAAACCCTGGTGTACAAAATGAAGGCCAGGCTAGACCAAACCCTGGTATTGCTGCCGAGTCTCAACTTCAATCGAGTCATGTGGTTCATGCTGGACCAAACCTTAAACACATGGACTTAGGGACCTCTGATGCTTTAACTCAGCAGAAACCTAAGCAAATGGATGAAGAGTTTACCACAACTGCCTACCCAAATGTTCAGGAGAACCTCAAACTGCCAACTGAAGATCAGGTGATACTTGAAGAACTTGCAAGCTCCACGGGAACCCTGTCTTCTCTGCAAAACCTTGAAAAAGATCTCAGCTTCACTAATTAGTTATTCGTTGAGAAGCCACATGAAGAAGAACCAGGGAAAACTAATTCTGAAGCAGAGGTTCAGTCAATGGTTTCAGTCCCCATTCATCAAGATACTTCCTCGGTTCCCCCAACGACCACTCTGGCTATTGATCTCACGACGATGCAATACGACTCTCCACTACCAACATCAACAACAACAACCTCAATAATCACAACAACAACATCTCTTCCACCACCTCCTCAACCACAATAAAGTACCATAGATCCAATCCTAGTATGTCGAATAGGTGAGCTGGAATAACATATGGCAGACCTGATCTAAAACAACTTAGCCCTGGAGGAAAGGTTGGACAAACAAGGGACCCGGCTATACAACTTAGAGAATCTCAATATTCCCCACAAGGTGAGCCAAGCAGTTGATGAGATAGTCACTGATGCGGTAGATTGGGCAATGTAAGCTCCACTTCGAGTTCGCTTAAGGGATCTCCCCACTGTTGATATGAAGGAAATTCTTCAACAACGGATGTTTGAACATGACTCCTACAAGGCTCATACCGTTCACAATGACCTGTATGAAGCTCTGCAGAAGTCATTGGAGTTAGATTATTCAAATCAACGTCTAGCTGATCAGGAGGAAGCTCGTAAAAAGAGACGAAAGAGATGTGACGTACCAAGAACTCCTCCTAGGTCTCCACCTTCATAGCCACCACCTCTACCTCCTCCAGCAGGCGCGTCTGGTGCTCCAGGTACTTCAGGAGCATCAAGGTCTTCTTAGTTGCCACCTCCTCCTCCTCCATCTATTGGTACATCTGGATTTGCTCAGCAACAAGGCAATAAAGCTCCAAGTTCGTCTAAGACGGCAGCCTCAGCATCACAATCTATGGCTTAGACTGCATCTGATACTAGATATGAGTCAGCTGGTGTCTTTGGGACTCACGAGTTATCTCCTATTGACTCTCTAATGCAGGATGATTCCATTCCCGAAGAGCAGGTATATTTGTCTGATGATGAAGACTCCGAGACTGATCACTAATCAAAAGCTGACTCAAGAAAAGACTGGTGGAAACCACTACCTAAAGAGGAAAGACCAGCGAATCCTGAACCTACCTGGACCATTCCTTCTTCCAACAAGTCAGATGTTGCGAACAAATGGGCCTCTGCATTGGCCATAAACTATGAGCACCCTGCTGAGAATTCATTACTTGCCAAGACTAGAGACATGACGACTTTCCTGAAATGGTACTGCCGACAAGTGAACAAGACCACACTTATACAAGCAGATTTCGAAGGGCAGGCTTATAAAGTTGTTAAAGCATTCTACCCAGATGTCGTTCACCTTCAGTTTCAGATGGAGGAGTGTCACAAGATGCTCACAGATCAGGTTAACTAGGCCAATCCTGAAGGAGATCAAGTCAGAATCAATGTTAACCGATCACTACCTCTCGGTGGACCTCTAGGTCATGTTACTATTCAAACATAATTTCTCTTTAATAAAGACTTAGAGTATTTATGGTATGGCAGCAAGGGAAGCTGTCTAGCACTCTCGATTTCCAAGATGAAGGCTGCTAGCTACCCTGACTTTGGTCTTGAACTACTAGTGCTGGAGCAAATGTGGATAGATAATGTGTGTACCTATGACATAATTGAAAAATATGGCATCTCTCACTGGTGGTTTACTCGACAGAAGTTCTATATTGACAGACATGATTCTCCGTCATGTCAAAAAGATGTCAGAACACACATGCGGATTTTCAGTGTCGTCAGAATTAAAGCCTACTCAAGATATGGGTATGACTACTTGTGTGAAATTGTCCTCTGAAGAGCCGATTACCAAGAACACACGATTGCTGAAAAGGATTTCAAGAACCTGTATCCCAGTGACTTTGAAGACCTGAATCTGCTCCTTTTGCAAGGTCATCTCAATCATCTTTCTAGTTCAGACAAACAGATACTATCTACTGCTGTCAAACTTTGGACCTGAAACTTAGTGATTTGACAGCGGGTTGAAGACTTCTAACTCAGTATTAAAAGCTATCAGACTCAGCTGAACCTCACTAAACCAGGATGGGATACTATAGGATACGAGTTCATGCATGATTATACCATCATTGAGTCTCCTCGAGCAGTAGTGTTCCCGGTCAACAACAATGAACGAAAGATCATGCGGTTTAATGAAATATACAAGTTCAGTGCCAGTACGTTGACGCGTATTTTGGAAGCACTGGCTTACAGAGTCAAGGAATTCAAGATCAAGCGGCTCAATCTGGGTATGAATACGCGATTCTAGACTGAAAAGGACGCGACAAAGAGCAATGAGTTCATAGCGGCTATTGAAAGGCGACTGAAGACGAGAAGGATCTATCGAAACCTGGAATGCTTTGTTGGTGGACGTGTTTGTGATATTGACTACATACTTCTTCAGAGAACAGAATGATATCGTCATTCTAATTAAAAGGTCAATATCATGTGTATGTTATTGTAAACTTTGTACATTATTTAGTTGTATAGTTATCAGTGTTATGTGTCAGTTTATGAATTTTTCATGAGTTTCTCGTTAAACTCTAAATCATTTATAAAATCATCATAACTGACACTAACATACTCCCTCACTAATTAAGGGGGAGCATATATAGGTTTCAATATCGGCTTGTATTTAATCAGACCACATTTTCTCTTAACTTTTTCTAACATATTTAAATCAATTGAGATCCTAAGTCTCAAAGGGTTTGAAATTTTTGATCAGGGGAGAGAATGTGATTTAAATAGTAAATCTAATAAAGATGTGATCTATTAAGACTCAAGCAGGTACTCCTCCCTCCATGTGTCAAACAATTTCGATTACCGACGCACTTGTTGAGGGGGAGCATTTCTAAATAATCAAAACAATTAAGGTACAATGGCTTTGATATTTATATCACAAGTACCTTGGTTGATTTTTCAAATGGTTTATGGCAAGGTGAACTGTACCAAAAGATTAACCCTGTAATTACTTTATCGGAGTTATAAGGATGGTAAGGTTAGGTACTCATTCCTATGATCCCGGGACAATCCACTAGTTAGTGTAAAAGTCCTAGGTATGATTACAAAAGGAGTAATGTGAGAATAAGGGACAAGTGCAGACTGAGATGGAGCTAGTACTGGAACATACCTAACAAGGTACTAGCAATGAAGTCTCGATAAGCACTGAAGGGGTTGAAGAATGAAAAAGAAATGTTAAGATAAAGGGTGTAAAGAAAGTAGCCCTCCTTAAACATTAGGCAGAAACTGGGTCACTACATAT
>BQNB010056960.1:0-38430 GCA_026074375.1 Tanacetum coccineum
AAATTGCTGAACGTACTTCACGAGAATGTTTAGATAACTTTACTAAATGCATTCACGTTTTGTATAATTATACGTAACATGATATTGGAAAGCGAGGGATTTGAAGTTAACCTGAATCATATGTTCGTGAGTCCAGAACCGAACATGGTTAGAAGCTTGGTCGAAAGATGTGATTTACATGTTAGGAAGGCAAAAGAACTTCGTGATAGAAAAATGCACATCGATCTTCGACAAGACCTTGTGGAGCATCTATGGAATAATCAGTAGTTTGTTTTTTTTGTAATGGTTAAGTTTTATGATATTTAAGTTTTTATGTAATGTTTAAGTTTTTATGTAATGTTTTATTATTTAATTTAAGTTTTATAAGTTTTTTAATTAAAAAAAATAAATAAAAATAATAATAAAAAATTAGTTTGGCACCAGAAATTCTGGTGCCAACCAATGCCGCTGAATTCTGGTGCCATAGCAATTCTAGTGCCAAACACCATTTTGCTGACGTGACACCACTTTTTCTCTATGGCACGAGAAGTTTGGCACGACCGCTCCCCGTGCTCTAAATATAGACTCACACAAAATAAAATACTACTCCCTCCGTCTCATATTAAGTGTCCACAATGGAATCTTTTAAGTCTTTTTTCCTTAACTTTTACCATAAATATTTTTGTTTGTGTTATATAATAGTGAACGAAAATTCTACCAACGAAAAATATATTCAAAACTCTATTCATTCATATATCTTGCATCAAGTATCATATAACATAAGAAGAAATCATTAACGTCAAAGTTGAAAAAAAAAAGACTTTGAAAAAGTCAAGTGGACACTTAATGTGGGACGGAGGGAGTAATAACAATTTATCTCTCTTTAAGAAGCATGCAAGACTCTAATGCCGTTAGGGAAGTTATTTTAGTGCTTGCAAGTTTTCCCGAAATACATGGTAAGGGGTTCCCGCGGGAGAGAGGTGCTTCCCGCTTTTTTTTAGAGGTACACCCTACACACTTAAATTATACTAATTAATTTTTTAGTTAAAATATTACACTACTAAACTAGTTATAATACTTATGCACACACGGGTTTTATTTTATAAAAAAATTAGTTATATTATTATCGATTAATAAACAAACTAACATATCGTACATGGTTATACTTGCCGATCGAATTAAAAAAATGAGATCTTAAATATATGTTTTTGTTTATTTTATTGTTTTTAGATAATGATATCATACTTCGGTGTAGTGTTGTTTTCAGAACAGTGATGTCCATATTTTGAATTACTCGATCAATAACGTGTACATTATGTTAGCAAATATCATATTTTAGTATTAGATATTTCCTAACCTATATAATGCATTAGTATGTTTGTACATTATATATTGTTGATTTATATGGGTAATATTAAAAGTAATTAAATAATATTTAGTTACCATAATAAAACTCCGTAGGATATTGTATCTTGATGAAAATTTTAATTTCTTTAAGAGATAATGTCTAGGTAATGATTTATAGTAATGATTACATAATTATACCTAAATTAGGAGTTGGTCCCTGCTTGACCTCTCTTATAAATAGATGATTATTCGCCTCATAAGAAAAGAAAAAAAAAACACACAAACATTACGATCCATCACTAAGAAGAGATGATTAAGTAGAAGATCTCCATACTACCCGTGTTCTTCGTTCATGGTGATCTCATCTCTCGTATCAAGTATGTTTTAATATTATTTGATCGTTCATATTATGATTATATGTTTCTTTAGATAATTAATCAACATGTGGCATCCGAGCATGGTTTATCAATCATAATATGTAACGATGTTAGTATTAATGATTTATGATATTATGACCATCATTTACGTACTTTATGTATGAGAAATCAAATGTCATCTTTTCTTAAATCTTGACTAAAAAGAGTTAAATGTTTTTTTAACGATGGAGAATAAATCATGGAAAGGAAAAAAAAATATTAGATATGATGTCGGATACTATTAAAGCAAAAACTTACTTAAGTCTTTTGTCCCACATGGGTTGAAGAAAAGAAAGCTTGCTTGTTTGTATTATATATTTGTAACGTAAACAGAATCAATATGTCGATATTACAGTATCTTGTAATCGTTGGTAGCCATTTCTTATGGTAATCATACACATATCGAACGAGGTGGGTACTAGCAATTATTTCATATGGATGTCAACTTTTTGATCTGATACAGTAATTCTTTCATACGTTCAACTTTTTGTGATCTTAGATTTGATACAATAACTATTTGAGTTAATTCTTCTTCTAACAGTAGGGGACTTTTATAAATGTCGTTCACTCATCATTTATAAACTCAGAAATGGTATTATACTATCTGATCTCTAACTGGGTAAAGGGAAACATTAATTAACACATAACTCGAGTGTTTATTCAATAATCGGGTTTCTTTTTCTCTTTTTTATTTTAATTTAATTAAGCTAAAGGGAAAGATTATACTATTATAATATCTCTAACTTGTTTATAAGCTTTAAACAAATAACTCGAGAATGTTTTCTTTTATTAAGAGTCGTGACATTCATTTTGTTACACTTTAAGCCAATATTAAATTTTATAGATTGATCTAAGTTTTCTTATCTATACTACAATATAAAGCATTTTGCTCCAAAAACTGAAAACTTAAAACTGAATCTATTTTTGGTATCTCCACACTCCAAAGTTATCTCCACTCTCCAAAACGTGTTTGACAACAATGAAAGTGGAATTTAATCAATTGGAAAAATACATACACGGTTTCAAATATTCAACAGCGAATTTAAACAACCATAAACACGTACCCCATGAAACCTTGATTCATAGCAAGAAAAGTTTGTTTCTGTAATTTGGTTTTTGATGATTAGAGGCATTATGTAAAACGATGATCATGCAAGGTAAATACAATTATCTTTTCTTATTATTTTCTGATTACATTTTTTTAATTACATTTTTAGTTTGATAATATGGAATCAAGGTTTTTTTTTTTCCAGAATATGTTGTGTTTTTAGATACAATTAATTCAACGTGTAATTTTGTTATCCGATTGAAAACCACAAAAAACCCCTAATTGATTTTTCATTTATCAATCTTGTGATATGATTAGGTTATCGATACTGTTTCATTTATAGATTTTGCAAAGTCGGGTTTTAGACAGGATTCAAGTCCCATGTGAATATACCAAAGTTAAATGGTGTTTATAATGGTGTTTGTCAATGTCCAAAATTATGTTCTAAGCCTTTTTTTTCCTTCTTATTTTATCGTATAGGTTAACATTAACAAGCCGAAAAAAGATGCATTCCAGATTCTGAAACATTAATTAGAAGTGACCCAGATAAAAATCCTCAGTTTGATTCTCGAATGCGAATTGATGAAACCAAGCTATTAAGCCCTAAAAATATGACTTTTCTGTTTGTAGAGGAAGGGAAATGGTCTAAATAGCCAAAGGACCCTATTCCCGATGTTAAATAGTGGTAAGTTGTTGCAACTTTCACTGGTGTGGGCATTTTTCAGCTTTTGATCAATTGATCTATAGATTGTTCAGAAAAACGAAGGTGTCAATAAACAATCATACATTCTACATAGAGATGTAAAATTTGACCCATTTGGTTATGGATGGGTCAATTTGGTTCATATTTTATCTATAACAATTTGGTTCATATCATTTCCACTTACTCCATGAGCACCCAAAGGTGGAAAGCCAGTAGGCTGCTTTGGTACAACACCCATTAATGGTTTATTGACAGGTGATGGAGCCATTGCACCATTAGGTTGTGACTGTCTGCAAGAATAATCAATGTAAAGAGTCTTAATATCTAGACTCGGCTTGGGTTTTTACACAGCTTTTTGAGGTAATATTATGGAAGACGCACGATATAAGGAATTATTATCCTAAACCTGTATAATGTTGGAAATGGAGATTACCTGGATGCAAAGATATGGAAGTGGGGCTGTATGAAGAATGCTTTCATGTTCATCAAGTATCAATAGTAGGAAATGTGCATCTTGTGTTGAAGCTTCATCAAATCCCCTAATAGTTTCGTTTAAGAACTGTTTTATTGATCTTTTTTTGCAGATGCTTGCAGCTTGAGAAGGCCAAAGAAGGACTTAAAGACAAGGTACCATGTTGCCATTCATTTTGTATGCCCAATGTAAATGCATTATTAACCTTTTCCGTACATTGATATGGGTCGATATGGATTTCGCTCTAAAACGGGTCAAATAATTTTTTCCAGCTAGATAAAGCATTAAATTTGTTTCATCCCTTAGAAGTAAATGTCTATTGTAGTTTTTTTTCTTTATAATTACAGCAGCTATATTCAGCTGGCACTTTCCAGATTTCAGGGTGTACCGCTCTTTCGAGGTCAGTTTAGCTCGGTACCTAGACTGCATTTATTTGCAGCTATACGAGGGACTGAAAATGCAAACAGAAGGGGTCCTCAGTAACAATGGTGATTAGCTTGGTGGAAAAAGCAGAGCGGTAATTGATAAATATGTTACACGTACGTGGATTATTGAAAATGTCAGGTGGAGTAATCTCTTGAATTTGTTCTGATCAGTGCTGCTGAAGCTTCAACAAGGTACCACTACTAACCCAAATCTCTTCTTGGATACTCTATATTTCAGGTTTATGAACAAACATACACGTCGTATGTTTAATAACATGTTTAAAAACATATATGACTTTCAGGAAACCGCAAAATATAAGTTACAATTGTTCACATTTTGGCGAAGACGCTGGACATCATGAAATGCTCTATACATCATCTTCTTGCCCATTCTTGAGGCCGATTTTAGAGAACGGGACTTCTCAACGACAAAATCATATTGAGAGTAAACTACTCATTCCCTTTTCTATTATTATTATTATCAAAATTTCCCTTTCATTATTGCATACGTTAACTGCTGAAGTAGGCGTAAATGTTCAGTCGTTTTTACTTTTAAGTGTTTAGAAATTAGGAGGATAGAAAATTACCGGTCAGGTACAATGGTTTAAAAAAATATGTTATATTTTAGGGACCTATCCCCCTCCAATCCACATACTTTACTGTAGCATAAGTAGATAGTGCAAGATGGGTGAGTCGGTGGGTTGGAAACAAATTTATTATAACAAATTAGACATGAGAGTTTGTCATATGGAATGTCAATAAAACACACATCGGGAATTGTTCCTACTCTTCAGAATGTGGCAATGTTCTTCCTTTGACATTACATATTGAACACTATCTGGCCTTACTAGGTTAATAATTTTGAATTTTTGGAGCTATATTGTGTCACTAAATACACCTTTGCAACTGAGTATATTTTTTCTATTAGATATGTTGGACCTTTTGGAGTAAAAATGCAGTGGTGATAAAGTTTGTTACTAAGACTTGCATCTATTATAGTGTGTTAGTCATGTTTTCAAGCTTCTGACATGTATAAATTGTGTCAACTGTCAATCCATATTGAAAGCTAGACCTGCACGCAATTGCACCGCAACCCCGTGATACATAAAAATGGTGTTGGGGTCTTTATTAGACAAATTATTGGTTATGGTTCGTGCAACATTTTTATCTGTGTTTAACTTTCAAAATTAATTTTAAAAAGTAAAGGGACCACATGACAACTAAATTAGATCATATGTAAACAGTATTGCGTTGTAATTCTAGCTCCTTGCTAGTGGTTTTTTCAATAAATCAGCCGTTCAAAAAAAAATTAGATCATATGTAAACTCTATAAGCTGATCAGATAATTCGAGTAGTATCTTTATTAAGAGTATGATACCTTGACATTATTATAAATCACTACTTTGTATAGACTTGCATTTTACAAATTTTGGTAACCTCTGGTGCACGTAAGACATGAGAACGAAATCCACATTACATTTCATATTAGAAGTAGGCTGCATTCAATTGTAACCATCTCACGTTAAAAAGTGTCAAATCACCATGACGAACAGGTGGGTCTTGTTGTAAATACCCCGTGTACATTTTATTTATCTTGTTCTAACCATTGTCCTTTTGTTGTAAATCTGGGTTTTTCGTGTGAAAACGTATTTGTATGTCCTTGTAAAAAATGTTATAATGTTTGTTGTATAATGTTGTAACTTTTATGTGTAAAATTTTTAGTAATTTGGCTGTGTTAAGTTTATGTATAAATTGTTATATAGTTTGTTGTAATTTGGGTGTATAAATGTTGTCGTAATTTGGGTGTGTGCCATTTAAATTTGATGCAACATGTTGTCGTTATATGGAAGTGGAGAAATACCTCATGTACTTTTATTTATCTTGTTCTAACCATTGTGCTTTTGTTGTAAATCTTGGTCTTAACAAGATGATATTATGTGCCATTTGGGTAATTATGTGACCCAAACTGTTAACATTGTTTATCCTTTTTTAGCATTGTATATAATTATACAAAATGACCAATACGAGCCACAAACTACAATGACACAATGTACAAGAAATTTAAATTGACCAAAAGTAGACAAATGAATAAGTACGTTGATATTTTATAAGATCAATAACCGATAAGAAGACCTTGGGTTCTTCTGTACGCGGAATATTGTAATTTAATCTTGCATCTGAACAGGTAGGTTTGACTTTTTTTCGACTATTGTCGTTGGGGCGCACTTAAGGTCTGGAATCATTTCTTGAAAAGTGACGAGTCGTAAAGTGTATGGTCTTTGGTACTACCCACGTAGCCGTCTAAATGCGTATGCGTGTTTTTAAAGATGTACATGTTGCTTTTTTAGAAAATTCAAGATACATAATTGTTTAGATAAGTACTCGTATGAAATTTATTTGTTTTCATCAATATAAGACTCCATAATGATAGCTTATTTTTAGTTGTTTTTCACTTGTGTTTAATATAAAATATATATAAGGTTAAATTTGGGTTATGAACATGTATAAATGAAAATTATTGTTTATTGCTTACACAGATGAAAATGGAAAATGTATAAATGGAAACTATTGTTTACACGAAAAGTATTCAATCAATATAGTCTTTGAAATTATCCAATCATTGATGTACATGGTTGGAAACTATTTTAAGTGTCCTATATGGAAATAATTATGCATTAAAAAAATAATTAAATTAGATTAAACTAATTTACGTTACATTACATTCGTCATTAATTACTATAATTTTAGACATATTCTTTAAGACAATGACGTCTATATATGCACAACAAAGTTATAAATGTATTCGAATCACTGTAATGAATTTATTCGTAAACATTTATGGTTTATCATAATTTTCTTTCATCTCACAAGATGTCTGGATGATTAGATTATACCTCCTTTACTTGCAAGTTTTCTTTCATCACTATTGTTGTGATCGAGTATATTAGAAAATAATAACAATAATAATACAAAATGTGCTTCTTCTTAAGTAAAAGTTCATTTATCAAATAGTATCAAGAGTTCATGGCAATAGTGTTGCGGTTGATGTAAGTTAGTTCAAGAGTAAATAGCACAAATACAGTTTGCCGAAACATAATTATTCGCTGATGAAATTTTGTCAAATCTAAAAACCCGTTAATCTTTTTATGTTTTATTTTGAATGTTACACGAAAACTTACTACAATATCGCACATCGTTAATTATCGGCCGCTAGGAATTTCCGCCGCTATGCGCGGGTACTCGCCTAGTGGATGTAATATATTTGACCATCACGTTTGGTTCAACACAAAGAATTTCAATCTTGTTATAATTTGTGGGCAATTTAATCGAGAGTATTCTACAATATGTTTTAGAAAGAAATATTACATGACTGCTAACTTGTTTATAAGTTTTTTGAACAATGAGTTTTGTAGTGTTTTTCTTTCATAATGATTTAATTAGTAAAGGGCATTATTTGACATGTTTGTGATATATTTTAACATGTCTTGTGACTACTTGATTGTTAAAACTAGTTGTCATGCCCAAAGTAATGCTACTAGTTAAAATAGTTAAGTGAATGAACGGTCATACTTATGAGTACATAATTGTCGAAGATAGTGTTGGCCCAACGGAAAGCACTTAATCAAAACAATTATGTGAATTAAAGTCATACTAAGTTACGCGTTGGTGTGTTCCAGATTGTGGATTAGCCCAACGAATAATCATAATTTTAACCATCAAACGGTATTTTGCAAATTAAATAATTAGTTAGCAAATATTTCTGCCCAACGGTGATGTATTTTGCTATTTGATTTTGCATAATTAAATGTAGAAGTTATTAATGAGTTGTTAATGGAACCAACGAGAAGTTTACAATTTCATCAAACTTCTTTTGTGAATATGATTTTATAGTGTGGTTAGATTCCAATAACTAACATTTGCCCTATGGTTATTGGTTAGTTATTCTTTTATGTTAATAATTTGATATATGCAAATAATATAATTAGTTAACAAATATTTCTGCCCAAAGGTGATGTATTTTGTTGACTGATTTTGCATAATTAAATGTAGAAGTTATTAATGGGTTGTTAATGGAACCAACGAGAAGTTAACAATTACATCAAACTTCTTATATGAATATAATTTTGTGTTGTGGTTAGATTCCAATAACTAATGTATGCCCTATGGTTAGTTATATTTTGAGGATTAATGAGGATTACAGAAAGATCGGATTGCATGTTTTATGATAAAGTTTAATTTTATAAACTCGATAATAAAACGTGAAAGTACACTTTTAAATAATTTTCTCATCATTAAGGTCAACATTTTTATGGTGTTTGTAAGCTTTTATGTGATCTCAAAATTGAAAAGGATACGGTAATCTCTTATTATATATTTCATTATGACATTTTTCCTTATTAAGTTTGTTGACTTTTTTACATCAACTATACTTATAAGTAAAAGGAAAAATATGAAATAAACAATTATGATTACCACTGTCCATAAAGATGAGATCTATAATCTTTATAGCTTACATTATGACCACCAACTTAATTAATTGTTTAATAAAGAGAACTTTAGTAAGACAATCAAAGTTTCTCTATATGTGTAGATTAATTAAGTAAAAACGCATCTAATGATCTTAAAATATTTCTATAATGAAACAATGTCTTAGAAAATGTATTATGTTCAAGAGTTCACTGAAGAGTTTTGTCACCAATGTTAAACACATGTGTTAAGTGAATATCAAGGATTTTAACGACTTGCTATTTAGAAGGTTATGAATCACTAGTGAGAATGAGTTCTTTGTTGAAACCAAAATAATTTTATTGTAAATTGAGAATTTGGTTTCATAATTTTATTTGATAACCTTATTTGTTATGCTAAATTTTTACACTTAATTTATTAGTTCAAATTCAAGTGTTTGAATTTAAAATTATCCATTCTCATATTATTCTCTTGTGGTTTATTAGTTTAAAACATTCATAAATTTACATTGCAATTAGTGACATTCTTTGAGATGTTTTTTTATTATTTTTAATTTCAATTATTTTAACAAGTAAAAACTCTCTTATAAAGATGTGTACATTTTCATGAATGACATTAAAATAATAAAAAAAAATCTTTCTTTATTTTTGTTTTGTTTTGTTAAGATTGTACTTGATGAGAATATCTTATCTATTAAAGCCGAGTTTTATAAAATGTAAATAAACCATTGAGATAAGATATTGGGTCAATTAGGGGGTGAAAGTGTATTATGATAAGCACGCTATATTAATTGCCTCAATCTATATGTCCTATGTTTGGGGAATGAAGTTGTAAAATCACTTAAGTAAGCCTTAACCAACACAATTAAATGGTATTACATATAAAGGCAATTGTACCTTTATGAACATGGTATAATGTATGGACTATGATTTAGTATCAATCATTACTTATGAACCAAGACATTTAAAGAAACCTCTAATACCATGACGTAAGTATCCAATATCTTTATTTACGGTATATTAGTTGGGACTAATACAGTAACTAGTTTAAGGTTTATTATTTTCTAATCCTATTAAACTATTGTCATATTTAAAGATATTGAATCATTGACTATTAGTTTATAAATCGCCTTACATGTTATAAGTAATGACAAAATCAGTGGGAGTATGTGGTTTAAGAGAATTAATAAATGATTCTACTTTCAAGGTACATACAAATGTATTTAAGAACTTGAAGTAGTCATGTCATCTCATGACGATAAATCACCACATATATTAATAATCTCAATATGTTTTAACTGATTAGCCATTTTGTAATTCCTATTTTCTTTTAACAATACCATTATTTGTGACAAGTTAACTTATTGGTGTAAAGTCATTAATTATAAGTTATTTTATTTTATTCAATTGATGTTAGTTACTTGCGGGTTGTCTAAGTACTCATAACCCATTTTAATGCAAGTTGCTCTACTAATGTAAACAAAAAGAAACATCAAATAATAGTATTATATCTTGTCACATAATATTGAAATAAAAGGATTGTCTTTATAATAAAACATTTTATATATCATAAAAAATATGTCATAAGTCATTACTTTAGTAGTTCATCATGTTTAAGAACTATATTATGGACTTTATCGTTATATTTTCTCAACTGTAACTTGCATAAGATATCTAACCATAAAGTAGGTTGGATGCAAGTATTAGATGAGATATAAATAGGAAACAATCAATTTGCTGTCTATATTATGGTTGATTTAAAATCGTATATGAAAATTCTATGGTTACATGTATTATTAAATTGATTGACATATATACCTTAAGATCAGTGGGAGCAAATTGGTTATCATTGTACTATGTGGTAAGATAATTCTACAACAATAAATGACTAAACTAAGGTTCTATGAATTTGAAAGATTATTTCAATCACTTAAGATCTAAAAGACGTCATAACATCATAGACATCATAATGTGTACTATGGATCTACAAAGAACATTATGAGCGTTCTAAACACCTTCTAATGTTTGAACTTCTTGATAAATAGATTTTTACCCCCCATCAATTTTATATATATCGTTAAAGTTAATTTTGTGGTGTCATAAGATAAGTATTAAATTAAGACTTGCGTTAATCGTTTCAATGAAGAATAACCATAAATTACTTGGTTACTTACATTCTACTTTGTTTATTGTAAGACTATCATGATGCATTTTTATGTTTCGACTATATCATTTTTATGGTGTTATTGAGAATTTTATTAATAACACAAATGTCAGTATTTTATATCTCAAAACTAAGTATGTTAAAGGTTGAAGAACATTGTCATCAAGTATATTTGTACACTAACTTAATGTATTATGTTACTTATGATAGGTTTATCACCCAAGCTCTTATTCGAGTATAATTATAGGTATGGGATTATTTGATAACCTTTACAATCAAAGATCCTACTTGTGTTCTTCACATTATGTTAAAGGTTTGCTATTCTCATTATTGTGCACATTACGAGATCTTATGTGCAAACAACTTATGGTGGATCATGTGAATGGTTTTATTTTATTACCATTATGTTTTTTCCCATTCATATTCATTATGGTTTATAATTATAATAATCATTCTTCATTTAGAAGAGCTAATTGTATAATCGGTAGGGGTCCTACATTAATTGTGGTGCAAGTGATTATGCTGTTTTACATTAGCAATTTTACTTGATCGTGATGAACTTATTAAATCAACAACTTTGCCAATATTAACTAGTACAAAAGCATAAATAGGTATACGGACAAGTGGGAGAAGAGCAAATATCCTATTTCGGTATTGGATATTTCTCTATAACTGTGTCATAACCTATTTAATGCATTAGTATATTTGTACATTATATATTGTTGATTTATATAGGTAATATTAAGAGTAATTAAATAATATTTAGTTATCATAATGAAACTCCGTAGGATATTGTATCTTGATGGGAGATCTAATTTCCTTAAGCGATAATGTCTAGGTAATGAATTATGGTAATGATTACATAATCATACCTAAATTAGGAGTTGATCCCTGCTTGACCTGTCTTATAAATAGAGGATTATTCAGCTCCTAAGAAACACACAAAAAAAACACACAAACATTATGATCCATCACTAAAAAGAGAGGATTAAGTAGAAGATCTTCATCCCACCCGTGTTCTTCATTCATGGTGATCTCATCTCTCGTATCAAGTAAGTTTTAGTATTATGCTTAATATTATTCGATCATTCATATTATGATTATATGCTTCTTGGGATAATTAATCAACACATTAGAATTTTCAAAAACAATATTAGTGCATAATATTGTTAATTGTTTGTACATAACAAACACTGTTGGGAATTCACTTTTACGTGACGACATTACAGAATTACCATAGTTTATCATAGTCACATACGCGAGGACTAGAATAGGCAACTATGTATAGTTTAGAGGCGTATGGGCTATAAATACTCCTCTATGGCTTCTATAGAGGGGTTGAGTCATTTGGCATTGTCAAGTCATTTGTATCCTTCATCCATTTTCCATCTAATATCACAAGTTCATCTTCTATCTCACTACTTTCTCTCACTAAAATGGCTATCATGTGGTTTGACTCACCAAGACCATCGGATCATAGTTTTCGTGAATCTTTCAAACACCACAAAAACCTAGAAGAACTATCTCACCAGTAAACCAAGAGATGTGGAAGACACATGCATCTATGGCTACCTCCCAAAGGAATCAGTGAAAGAAAAAGACTTAGGGAATGCTTGTTTCATTAAGACGTTTTAGGTCTGAATCTGAATAAAATAATGTTGTTTGTTTTTGTAAAATTATCTGAATGATTTTAAATATCCGTGTTGTAATATATATATATATATATATATATATATATATATATATATATATATATATATGTGTGTGTGTGTGTGTGTGTGTGTGTGTGTGTGTGTGTGTGTGTGTGTGTGTGTGTGTGTGTGTATATATATATAACCATCACAATCATGGGCGAAGCTAAAAAAAGAAAATATTGTTCCGGAAAACAAAAAGATGCAACAAGAGAATTTTCTAACAGATTAACCGAAGCAAGTATTTTGTCAAAATAAAGTTATAAATATTTATTTTAAACGAAGTAATTAACAAACTAATCTAAGTGCCATATAAAAAATCATCATGTATGAAGTTAAAAAGGTTTGAAATTACTAAAAGAGATATTGTTGGTTCCCTTGAATGTGATATTAGGTTCATCAAGTTAAACTAATCACATTCAATGGAAACAAAGTGAGTTTTAAACAGATATATGTAAACAATATAAAGAACAAGTTAAAACATACAAAAGTAACTTTTTAATGTATAGGTTATTATTAGAATCAAATAAAGAATCTATGACACACCTTGCTTGTGGAATAGCAAGGTGGTTGAATGATAATTGGGTTGTGATCTTCTTTTAACTTAAACTCTAACCAAAGTTATGAGTATAAGAAAACAAACTATTCGTCTAGAACTGAAGCTTTAACTTCAGCAGTTTCTGTTCAGTTTCTTTGAGAGATAAATGCTCTTCAATGTGTTTCACATTAATTGGAAGAGATAACATTTACTCTCATCATCCCTTTCCTTATATAGGCAAAGGAATTAGCATTTACAAGTTTAACCTAGTATATGTGACAAGCATTAAATGGGTGGTTGAGCTACCATTTAATGCACGTATGCTTTATAGTACTAGGTACAGTCTTTTGAGGAAAGTCGTTATACTTCTATACCAACTTTAGAAGTATTCATTCGCAAGGAGATTGCTTTATTCCTTTTGACATAAAGCAATATTTTTCCCGCCTTGTAAACCTTCTAGAAGTGAAACATTTTATTTTAGTCTTATAAGAAGGATATCGACATCGTTCAGCTTGGAGTTGTCAACCAAGATAAACCGAAGCTCTTGCTAAGGTCTTCTTCAGTTTTTAAATCGCCACATAAACTGAATTAAAGATGATCTTGATCTTCTAAGTACCTGAAGGACTGAAGCTGAAGTGTCATCAGCGAATATAAGCTGAATTATCTTTAGCATGTTTATACTTAGGTGATTTTATGTTTAAATCTAATGAGAGACTGAAAGGCCCAACAACTGACCCAATAATCTCTCCCTATTTGAATATACAAATAGTCTAAGTTAGAATCAGCAGCAAGTGAGCAAACAACTTCTTCTTAAAAACTAATAAAGTTTGAACAACATAAACCGATAACCATTCATATTAACTTTCATTACATTACAATACAAAAGATAAAGTTATTGCAAAATATTATTACATCTACTGCCTCATCTGCTCAATGACCCTCATTTGCTTGAGGAGGTTCAGGTTCCTCTTGTCAACTTCAGCAAGTAAAAAGGAACTAAAGGTCCTGGAAAATCATCAAGCCAAGGACCTTGATGAAGTCTGAAGAAGATTTCTTGTACAAAGTACAACTTCTGCTCAATGACCCTCATTTGCTTGAGGAGGTTCAGGTTCCTCTTGTCAACTTCATCAAGTAAAAAGGAACTAAAGGTCCTAGAAAATCATCAAGCCAAGGACCTTGATGAAGTCTGAAGAAGATTTCTTGTACAAAGTACAACATCTCATTTGGAAAATCTTCAAAGTCTTCAATGGTGACAAAATATTACCTATGGAAGGAGTTGAACAAGATCATTACTAAGACTGGTTCATTCAGCACAGTTCTAGCTAGATGATCTTTATACTAAATTGATGATTTGAGCCTTTTGTTAGCCCTGAAGTAGTCATGGATGTCATTAGCATTCTTTCTTTTCTTCTTTGCAAGATGATTTAGCTTGTCAGGAGGATCCTGGTCACTAAGAGGTTTGTCCAAGTCAATTCCCAATTCTTCTTCAGTTTTGTGGATGATAACATCAAATAGTTAATACTTTTTAGTATCAAATTCCCTATAAAAATGTTTGTGATTATGTTATAAATGCTTAAAAATAATACTTAATCACTTATATTTCGTTTACAGGAAGAATTCGAGCATTTGAGCAAGAAACACGGGATTTGGAAGTGAAATCAAGCAAATGAAGGAACTCAATGCTAATTACGGCATAACCTTCCTGCAGGAGTTACGTCGTAACCAAGATTAATAAAGGAATAAGTCAGCACAAGGATTATGGTGTAACCATTGGTAATCTATTACGCCGTAACACATTACGTTGAAGTAAGATTACTCATCCTAGTCATCGTTATGGCATAACATCGACGTTGGAGTTACATCGTAACACAATTTAAGCCTAGAGCATTGGAAGCCACATCAGCATGGTTACGGCGTAACGTATATATAACTATTACGCCATAACAGATTTGATACTTATAAATAGAGCCCTCATTTGGCACTAACGACATCACTCACTTTTACCACTCCACCACAGTTCTAAAAGGCTAAGAAGGCCTCCAGAAGACGAAGAATTCCACCAAGTAGTCTAAGGGAGAATCACTTTACTTGTTTTTAGCATTAATCATTCGTAAACACCATTTGTAAGAATTATGATATTTCAATCCAAGATCTCATTCATTATTTCTTATCTTACTGTTGTTATGAGTGGCTAAGCACTTTTAGTGCTAGCCTAGTTATGATCTTACCATTGTTATGTTGAATGTTTCCTGTTTGATTATTGCTTTATTAGATATCCTATTAGTCTGTCACTGATCCTTGAGTTTTGGTAGTGTTGAGGGTGGTTTAGATCCCGTTAGTTCTGTTATTAGGCGAACTAGTTGAACATGGGGTTAACAGGGTACCAGGGTCGGTTGGGATCTATCCCTAGTGTAGAAATTTACCAAATTACCGCCTCTACTACATTAAACACTTAAAAAGTGCAAGAACTATTTCAGAGGGGGTTAATAATCTATCTAGATTATAGACACGTCTTTAGGATAGTTGGGGATTAATCGCTGCAAACTTGGATGCCCTGCCCTTGTGATCTTAGGGGAATTGGGATCGCAGAGTAAGTATAAGACATACCTCAAATGCCAATTCGGGTCTGTTCATATTAGAACCACTAATAAAACAATACTTAGACATTGCATAGGAAATACACACTATAGCATCAGTAATGAAATAACTAGGTTAACACGTCTTTCTCCCTACTGCCTTCAAATCAATTTACTTCTAGCATTTACAACCTTTTTTAAAAACGGTGACACATTTCAAATTAGAACTATTACACTTAGCTCTTGGGACGACCTCATATTTACCAAGTCCTACACTACATACGACCGGGTTCTCTGCCCGTTAGTGTGTGTAGACATCGGTAGACAAGTTTTATAAATCTAAAACTTGCAAAATTATTTTAAACAAATAATACGCATCAAGTTTTTGGCACCGCTTCCGGGGAGCTAAACAAATAATATGCATCAATTTCTTGTATTTATTCATTTTATTTCTGTACTAATTTTTGTTAAATTTTTAGGAAACATGATGGGTGAAGTTGACATTGAGACTCTCACCATAGAGCAGTACCTAATGTTGACTCAAGGAAACCAAGCACCGGGCATGGTTAAGCCTAAATTTGGAATGAAGGAAAAGGACATCGAGGACATGACTATTGCCGAATACATAGAGTACGAAGCAAAAATGAAAAGGCAGTCATGGAGCAATGTTCAACCTTATTTTCCAACAAACCATGAAGATACGGATATCAGCTCTTTTCACCATAATAAGGGGAAGGGTTTAGACTATCCACGTCACTCTTATGATTCTAAGACCAATGTTTATTATGATTTACCACCGTTACTCCCTTGCTTTAAACCTGTTCAATTACCTATAAAATGTATACATGAGCTCCTTGAAGAGGACACTGATTACATATCAGAAGACGAATCGGAAATCGGTGACCAAAAGTTGATAAATCACACGGGCGGCGATAAACCCTCTACACCTAAACCTCGACCTGAAGATGAAGAATTAAGCTCTGGCGGTGACCTTGATGACTGGTTAAAAACAGAGATGGAGAGACGCATGTGTGGGCATGACAAAGAGGGCGAGGAGGATGCACTAATCGCCATTCTTAAATTATTGGTTGTCGAATGTAAGGCAGTTTATGCCAATAAAGTTGAACAAATAGAAACATCTTCGAATAAAACTAACAAAGTCCAGGGGGTGTCTTTTATTGAAGAAGATGACATCCAAAAAAAAAGGGGGTATTTTGGAAGCCTTACGAGTCTTACCATGCCAGCTACCACCTAAAGAATTAAATCCAAGGAGTTTCACTCTTCCCTACACTATTGGTAGTCTTAATTTATATGCCATGGCAGATTTAGGAGCTAGCGTTAATATCATACCTAGATCAATATTTAAACATTTAAGACTAGCAAACCATAAGGAAACCGACATGTTAATCGTAAGGGCTGATATGACTAAAAAGGCCCCATTAGGAATAGTAGAAAACATCAGTAAAGATTAATAAATTCCTATTTCCTTTCGATTTGATGATTATGGACACATTAGGGAGGGAGACCATTTCTGGCAACCATACATGCTCAGATTGATGTTTTAAAAGAGAAGTTTCATTAGGATTTGGAGAGGATAGAGTTTCATTTGATATGGATGGAAATGTTTGTCACTCTAACATCCCAGTTGAAAAATTTTACATGACAAACTCTATTCAAAATGAAGATCCTTTTAATCCCCTTGAAATAGGAGAAGATTTATTTTCCTATGAATCCCCTTCATGTTAACAATTTGAGCAACACACTCGATTTTGTGATGATAAGAGTATAGACACCGTTGATTCAAGTGACGATATGCAGGAGCCTGAAGATGAGCATAAAGAGGTCGAGAACTTAGAAAAGATAACTTCAAGATGGCATGTGTGTAAACCAGTCCGAGTGTTCTATGACAATTAATGTGGAAAGGATTACGGGATGTGGCCTATATGTAATCTTGGCCTAAGCTTTTATAGTAGGTACGATGCTATCTATGGGAAAGGAGAAAATGGAATGCTCGAACAATGGATGTGCTTTCGAGATCATGAGAGACAAAGCGTTAATGGAAATCGCATGATATTTACTGACTTCCACAAGGTAAGATATGGGAATAAGACCATTGATGATACTACCCATGAAAGGCGATACTACGAGTGGGTGGCACAGAATAGCGAGTTCAAGGATAACGACGGTTCATATGAAGCAACGATGTACGATAACCCCTGCAAGTATCACCATGATTACCCACGCTCATACTTCCCTTAGAAAAATAAGAATATGCCAAAACCATGGGAGTCCTCATTCAATGAGGGGTACACAAATAACATGACACCTATAGTAGGCACCTCTTAAAACCTAACTCTTAAGGGGATTTCCAGTCCATTCCATCAAGCAGACCATATTTTGAATATAAAAACCTACTTACCTGATTTCCCACAACCACAACCTTGCAAACCGCGACCTAGGGATTATTCATATGAGGATTGGTTAAAAATTAAGTTGGGACATATAATGTAAGTAAGTCTGTTAGAAATACAGTACTTAACGAATGGGTGCTAGATAGTTTCGATGTTAAGGCTGACTATGGAAAAACGCGTGATGACCCATACTCAAGAAGGTTTGACGAATATAGGAAAGTATTTGACAACAAAATTGAATAGTTTGCTAATGAATAGGATTTAAGAATTGGGAATAAGGGGTATGCCCTGGATGATGTGTGGGAAAAATGCAAAGTTCCATAAGGGAACATCATACTCATGGCACGGCGAGGGATTCAAAGAAGAAGAACGATGGGAAAGTGGTATCAAAAAGACAGACTATGGACCACCTTTTGTTGACATTCAAACATTTGAATTCAAAATGTATTCCTTTAAGGGAGGAAGAAGCTTCATTTGTATAACCAAACAGTTAGATGACGCCTAGCCTTTCAGAAGAGTGAACGGATCTAGATTCATCGGAATGATCAGGAAGGAGATGGACGAAGAAGGAGGAACCATTAGAAAAACGTAAAATCAGTATGAGTCTAACTTAAAGACTCGCTATTAAACAAAAGTGCTTGTCGAGAGACAAACCGTCTTTTATTAATGAATTTCATTTAAGGTTATGCATTCAATTGGTTTTGTACATTTCTTACTTAGTTTTGCAGGTTCTCTCATAAGGAAACGAAATTCGAGGTCACTTTGACCTATATTCATGTGGTAAAAATGTTCTGTTTGGGCGTAACCACACCAGTTATGCCGTAACAGATTGAGTTATGACATAACCCTTTGCATGGTTACGCCACAACTAGTTAAAAACTAAAATTTTCAAAATATTTTCCACATGATTACGACGTAACCCAACTCTTGGTTATGCCGTAATCCTCTTCTAAAAACCTGAATTTTGTTCAAAATTTTTACAAACCTTGTATAATTAAATGAACTTTGTGGGTGTGTTCTCGGGAAACCCTCACGAGACTTCACTCGTCCACTTGGGCCACCAAGTGGTTTAAAAGGCTTGTTGCATACGCTAAATGCAACCGTGATTCCTACGAAAGTGAGTTAGGTTTTATTGTATTATTATATTTTGAATGTTTAATGCTTTTAGTTTGTCTATTGATTTTAGGGGATACGAGGTTGCTCAGGATACAAGGGTCAAGAATTGGTCTCTTGCCATTATCATTTAAAGCATAGAGCAATGCTCAGGGGAGTCTCTTGTTCTAATTCTACTCTTATTCTTATATTTTCATTTCCTTAAATGTACAATAGGGATATTATACAAATTAAGTGGGGGGATGGGAGTAGAATTATCAATTGGCCTGTATATTTGCCTTTGATTTTCTAGTTTTCTTTGAAAATTTGTGCCAATTTAAAAAAAAATTGACATGTTTTTCTTTGTAAACTAGAAATAATCTTTGTCGAGCGCACTATTACCCTTTATTTCAATTGGTGAGGTTAAGCCTAATGACTTCATTTTCATATATTATACAAAAATCTACCAAAAATATTAGTGTTCCGGTAGTATTGTAGACTTTAGAACTTGGCGTGCACATCATTTTGAGACCTAATTGATTAGCAAGAATAGACAGTTTAAGAAGGCAACATCTTAGGAATTCACCCAAACAGCCTATATGTGTGTGTTTATCGACTTGTTACACTGACTTGTTGACCTCCCGTGTAAAACCCTTTGTTGCACTCATTTTTAGTGCAAGATACCCCATATCACCTTGTTAAGCCAATCCTTGTTTGAACCCCTTAATGTATCATTACATCATTTCGCTTTAGCTAACCCTGTATTCTATATTCTTTGTGTTGAAATTTCTAGCTACTTAAGTCCATGGTTCGGGGAAATGGGTTTGGAAATTTTACACGTTCTATCGTTACTGATCTATAAAGACCCACCTGTATCATCACTTTCGATAATTTTCATCTCAATTAGGGGGATATGTGTATTGTATCATATGTTGCAAGGGCAATAATAAAAAAATATAAACCTTTGTAGCATATACACGTTGGTTACGTGTTATAAAACCAAAGTGTTCAAAATTATAAAGATGGTGCAACTATAAGCCATCTAGGTATTAAAAATGTAAAGTTGGTGCAACTATAAGCCATCTGAGTGCTAAAGATATGAAGATGGTGAAACTATAAACCATTTGTATGCTTGTGAAGAATGGAGCTAGTAGCCCATTATTAAAGATCAGATTTTTGGACTTGGATACTTGGGCTTATGGATGGACAGTAGCTGGTTATGACAACCTTAGTTTATTTAGACTATTTGTTATGTGTATTTTACTTAACACCAATTAATGTGTATCACATGTCTTATCCTACCCTATATCATTCTCCAACTTAACCTTTGGTTTTGCTCGAATGAGGGAGTGGGCAATCATACATATCTCATCTGTCGTTACGGATGTGTATGTGTGATTTTGTAGCCCTTGTTGGTGTAACGCTTTTGGAAAAGATCGCATTTAAAGAATGAGTCACCCTATAAACCTTTGTGTCACCCTTGTTTCCTTTAAGAGCTGTTTAGAACCCTAATTCTAGTTGGTGCAGATTTGTGTACTCTTCAAGCTTATGATAGAATACATGCTATGACAGTTCAATAGAGTGATCACCCCGAAAATAAAACACTTAGACTAGTTTGAGAGTTGAGTGATTTTTAATCCCCTTTATCGTGAGGTGTTCGTCTTTGACATTTTCTAGCATAAGTAAATTATGAATTCATTTCTCTAAGTTAAATTAGGGAAATCTTTTTATAAATTATTCTAACAGTTCTACTTAAGGGCAAGTAGAAGTCAAGTGGGGGGATATTTGATAACATCAAATAGTTAATAATTTTTAATATCAAATTCCCTATAAAATGCTTGTGATTATGTTTTAAATGCCTGAAAACAATACTTAATCACTTATATTTCGTTTACAGGAAGAATTCGAGCATTTGAGGAAGAAACACGGGATTTGGACGTGGAAACCAAGCAAATGAAGGAACTCAAGGCTAATTACAGCGTAACCTACCATAGGAGTTACGCCGTAACCAAGATTAATGAAGGAATGAGTCAGCACAAGGATTACAGCGTAACCATTGCTAATGTATTACGCCGTAACACATTACGTTGAAGGAGGATTACTCATCCTAGTCATCGTTACGGCATAACGTCGATGTTGAAGTTACGCTGTAATACAATTTAAGCCTGGAGCATTGGAAGCCACATCAGCATGGTTACGGTGTAACGTATACATAACTGTTATGCCGTAACAGATTCGATACTTATAAATAGAGCCCTCATTTGGCACTATCAGCATCACTCACTTTCACCACTCCACCACAGTTCCAAGAGGCAAACAAGGCCTCCAAGAGACGAAGAATTCCACCAAGTACTCCAACGGCGAATCACTTTACTTGTTTTTAGCATTAATCATTCGTAAACATCGTTTGTATGAATTATGATATTTTAATCCAAGATCTCATTCATTATTTCTTATCTTACTGTTGCTATGAGTGGCTAAGAACTTTTAGTACTAGCCTAGTTATGAATTTACCATTGTCATGTTGAATGTTTCCTATCTAATTATTGCTTTATTAGATATCCTATTAGTTTGTCTTTGATCCTTAAGTTTTGGTAGTTGATGTGTCGTTGCAGTTTAGGTATTTTATGTTATTAAGTTTTACTATTTATATTTTGTCGACTTTACCTAAAATAACACTAACGGGCAGTGTACCCGATCAATTGTAGCTTTGTTGGTAAGTAGGGTGTCGATCACTAAGAGCGAGAACATTAATTCTTAATTTTACCAGTATTTTAGTTATCTATGTTAGTTCTAATCTATGTTAAACCTATGTTAAACCTACTTATAATTCTAACGGTTGAAAGGGGGTTTTTAGTCTGAGAGGCTGGCACGGGTTTTGGTGGTGACTTAAATCTACTTTCGCTACAAAAACGCACCAAAAATAATAATCAAAAGGTAGAAGAGCGGTCAAGCCTACTGTAAGGAAACTGTGCTAACCATGATTAATATGATAAAAAACGCAGGTTTGTTTATTTAGTGCAATGATTGACTTATTTCGAGGTGGCGTATCATTATTAGATTTAGGCGGGACTTCTTCCTAAATCCTAGACATGCCAATTCTGTCACAATTAAACACATCCGCATAAAGCATCCTTTTGCTGATTATAATCTATCTTAGGAGATTAATAATGGTGATCTTACTAAACCCTAGCTCATGGAGACTTTACTAACTGCTTAACGGGTCTTTATATACCCGAGGTTACTTGTCCAAATCTTCGAGCAGGGAATTAGAACGTTATTTTTTAATCCTAGGTCACTTGCTAGTCTAACTCATTCACTAAACCAAGGGCGAAGACAACATGTTGATTCCAGATATATAAATTTCAGATATGGAGAGCCATCCCAACATCTAGCTAGCTCTATATTTTGCATTTCTAGATCCAGTTGAATGATAGGTCGCATACTTAAGCACATAAACGAGTATAAATTGATAAACATAATCAACAGTCAACGATAAATTAAGCAATCGATATAAACAAACCAAACATTAAAATCTTCATAACTATAGGTGTTAGCCAATAACCATTGTATCGAATACAAACATAATAATCAAATCAACCAAGGTAAACTAACCGATAAACAAATGATATCAAAAATCGAATGATTATTAGAGTATAGATGATTACAAGGTGTTTCCTATCGAATTAAGCACTTTGCAAGACCTTTGTTACTCTTCTTGACCTCTGAGAATCATCTTCTGTGGTTAGGGTTTCGAAAATATAATTAAGCACACCCTAAAATCATGTTTAGGGTTTTGTATTTATAGTTTTCTAAAATTTTGTCGATACGCTGTATTGGAGTAAGTCGATACGGCGTATTGGAATTTCTTAGAGTAGGGACCACGATTATAATACTCCAGAATATTCATTGAGCTTATCTTTGAATATGGCATATAAGAACTTCTAGATACGGCGTATAGGTCTTTAAGTCTTCGAGGTTTCTTGTGAAGTTCAGGCGCAGATACGCTGTATCTTCCTTGATGGATACGGCGTATAGGTTATCTAAACATAGATTCTTGATTTCTTCATTTAAGCTCCAAAATACGCACCTTTTAGTCAATCTTCACCAAATGCTCCATATTTACTGCAAATAACTAATATAAGCAACTACGTACCAATTCATGCATAAAAAATGTAAAATGAGCAATTTAGATGGAATAAATGATGCTATAAAATAAACGTTATTTGATGTCATCAAATATTCCCCACTTGAATCCTACTTGTCCTCATGTAGACTTTAGAAAATTTATAAAAATGTATCTCAAACCAAGGTTTAAGATTTTTCCTTTAAGCACTTTTTCGTTAGATTACTAGCACATAACCAAACACCTCACGAATAAAAAAAATGAAAACACTGAAATCACTCAACTAATCTATGTGGTAACATGTAACTAATTCACTCAATTGCTCGGTCATGATGAGTATTCTATCATAGGCTTGGCAAGGATACACATCTCCACCACTAAAGCTAAGGAGTAACAAGTTTAAAAAGGGTAATCTGGGTTTAAAGGTTTAAGGGTTTGATCACTCTTTCCAATCTCTATCGATACCAATATTCAAAAAAAGGTGACAAAATCACATGTACACATCCATAACTATGGAATAGACACACATGACTGTATTTAAACCTTAACTCGAATAAGCTAAAGAATAGGACTAGTAGTCTTCAGCAAAAGTCGTAAACCTGTAAGGGCGACAAACCACATATACACATCAATAACGATGGAATAGACATACATGATTGCAATCATTCCCCTACTCAAGTAAAACCAAGGGTTAGGACGAAGAGAGATATAGGGTATGGATCTTCTAATCCTTTACTAATAGTAATAAACCAACAATTCAGACAAAATCACACATACATGGCCGTAACGACAGAATAGACATGCATAATTGCTCGCATCCTCATTCGAGTAAGACCAAAGGATAAGAATTAGGAAAGGGAAAATAATTGGTGTTAAATAAAAATGAAACAAAACAAATAGATTAAGTCCAAACAGATAAGGTATAAAGTTGCTAGTTACTTTCCCGACCATCCCTTGAAGAAGACTAATGAGGTGTCATTTTATACACTATTTTGGGGTCATTTAACCCCCTTAATCATGCAAATATACCTAGATTACGTGCTTAATCGTTTGTTTTTAGGTTTTTAGGACTTGGACGGCATTTGGAGAAAATACACGTGACTTAGGCTCATTTGGAGAAGAAATGGACAAGATTACGGACCTACACTAAATCTCTTGAAGATTTATGCATATAGTGCGTGGAGACGGCGTCACAAGTATAAAGCGACACCGTCGTGATCTATATGGTGACGGCGTCAGGAATCTCACGACGGTGTCAGGACGTGGTGGACTTAAAGAGGATCCAGAATCAGTGGCGACGACGTCATGATTTCAAAACGACGCCGTCGTAGCGATTTTCCTATATATATTAAACCAAAATTAAGGTTTTAGGTGTGTAACTTTGTATAATTTTAGGGAGACGAACCCTAGTTGTTTCAACAGCTTTAAGGTCGTTTTTAGGGCCTCAAAAACCTATTGTAACTACCTTTAATCCATGTTTTAATCAAGTAAGATTATCTATCATTAATCATTTAATATGTCTATGTATCGCGTGATTGATTTATATTCTTGCTTTATCTTTAACATTCTAGGCTAAACCCTCATTTGTATTTACTTATGAATACATGAAACTTAGGTTGTAGATCCTTTTGATGTTGCTTCTTGTTGATGAATGTGCGTGTTAGGCTCTAGAAAACTAGCCATAAGATATTAAATTGACATAGACGTCTAGAAAAACGCGAGTAGTGTAGAAAGGATACCATCGGTAACAGTCTTCATACTACCTTACCCCTAATATGGTTGATCCCTCTTAAGTTATTTCGCATGTATTTAATATACTCTTAGGGGCCTTGTAATAGTCTTCATACTACCTTACTTGTGCATTGCCCTGACGGAATATTAAATAGATGGCGGGTTCATGTAATCCGTTCATGACCTAGGAAATACTTACACGGATCATCACAAGTGTGACAAGGCAACAGATCTAGGAGAAGCAATCTGAGGAGTAGTGCATGATTAGGTAAATACATCTTTCTATCATAAAGTTATCACCAGTAGCATAGATTATAATTAGTTTATTTATTAGTTGATCAAACCAACCTCTCAAACCATGATATTTACCTGCTTTCTTATAAATATAAAAACACAAAAAGAATCTTCTCTCAACCCCATAGAATTCTGTTAGACCGTGTTCAAGCCTTCCCAACCTATTCCCCTAGTGAACGATTACAACCCCTGATTCTTGCATATACTACACTGCAGCGATTAGGTATACTGCCTAGGGGTTTGTAAAACTTCCTGTGAAGTCTTTACGACACCCGCATCAAAGACACAAAATGATAGACTAACTCACACTTTAACACGAAACAATCAACGCTTTGGAGACATGAATTAGACTCACAAAATATCTCGATCAAAAGATCGATGAAAACAAACCTTAGTTGGCGTTCCCATAACGGTCAACTCCCAATCATCCCAATTACAACTCTAGTGGCGATTTTTACCACTTTATACATACTTTTACGTAGTTGGTTTATACTACGTACCAACTCTAATACAACAATACTCTACAAACATCTTTTTTTGTATTTTTCTGATTTTTTTGATTTTTTAATACTAAGAACTGTAAAGCAAATCTAATATTTAGAATTTCACCATCTCATGACTACGATCAATCTGAATAATTGATATTCGATCATAATAACGAAGTAGTAAAAATACACGAGCGAACTACTACTTTTACATTCCCATTTCATTATGCAAGTTCTTGACCTAACCATGGATAGAAAATCAACACATGCCCAATTGCGTTGTGCAATTTCCCGACCATACCCGAGATAGAAAATTGATATCTCGACACAAGAAATACAATACTTTATACAAAAGCAACTAGCAATCGAAAAAGAAAAAAAGACTTAATCTAATAGGGTAGGCTAAGGTGTAAAGGTGTAACGAAACAAATATTTGTGGTGTATGAAAAGAAAGGAATGGCTCAACAGGTTTTCTAAGGGTATCTTACTCTAAAAATAAGAGTAAATAAAGGGTTTATACGGGGGTTAACTAACCAATGTAGTTAGGTAATGTAACAACGTATATAGGCTTTTTTGTGTAATCCTAGAAATTTATCAATTTTAAAAATGTCACTCCGTCTATTAAAAATAGTGTTTATTATTGTGGTCTCGAGTAGATATACCAAGCCAAGTTCTAAAGTTTACAGCATCACCGGCACACTCATATTTTTGTGGAATTTGGGTAAACAGTTGGAAACGGATAAGGCTAAATTCTCACAATATCTAAACAAGGGTTATGTGTGCGGGGTCATGCAACTAATAATTTCACAAAAGTAGGCTAAACAATTTTTTTAAAATTTAATTAAGCATTTTATTGTGAAAACATAAACAAGTAAGCGTTCTAATTCTCCTCCCCCCATTTGAGATATACAACGACCTCGTTATATACAACGACCTCGTTGTATAAATATAACATTAAAAACAGGAAATTAAAAGAATTAGAACGAGAAACTTCTTGAGATTTGCTCGGTATGATCCTCCATGTTACGTTTATGAGCAAGATTATGTGTTGAAAGCAGGTCTGGATACCAGCATGACTATAACACACATGTATAATTCCATAAAATAAGCATCCTACCACATTCATTTTCTTGTCCGGAAGGTCCTATGTAAAATATAAGAAAACAAATGCAATTCTATCTCCGTCTATTTGTTGGTTAGACTCGAAATAAAAACCTAAAACTATACAGGAAGTCGATACGTCGTATCCATAAACCAGGATACGCCATATTGAAACATGTATTAAAAATCCTAAGTACGAGTGAGTCGTCTAATACGTTGTATTCGTTTAATGAATACGTCGTATAGACTGAACTGATAATAATGTTTAAAAATAACGATTGAATAACGTCTAGATAGTCAAAACACCGTATCCATGGAACTAGATACGCCGTATCGACAGTCTGGGAAGACTGACTCGATAAAAACAAGTAAAACTATGGGTTCTCTCCCGGTGAGCACTTTTCTTTACAGCAAAGTCTTTAAGTTAGACTTGTCCTCAGTTTTTCACGTTGCACTTTCCTTCAACTCGACAATTTCATCATCCTTATATTGGTTTCCGTTCTTGAGTCTATAATCAACAGATACACCAATAAGCGTGTTTGAAAACTAATCCGGCGTATCCGTTGGGTTTTTATGCCCAGATTCGATACGCCGTATTGGTTTTTATCCAATACATTTTATTGGTCAAAAATGTTGACTAAAGTCAACTTTGATTAAATTCATTGATACGGCGTATGGACTTTTAGTCAATACGCCGTATCCACCCTGGGAGACCTTTTTCTTAAATTAAGAAAGTAAAGAAACCGTACCTTGGCCTCCGCAATTTCCTCGTGCAAACACCATCCTTATAAAACCTCTTGGGGTCGAAGGGAATGCCAAACGGCACATATAAATTTTTGATTATAAAAATTAAATGGGGTCCTTCGATAAGATATTGTTGAACCATGGTAATAGTTATAACAAAGTTCTTTCCATAATAAGGTTTATTAGGCTCGCTTTGCTTTATTATAATGGTTTCATCAAGTGTGACAGAATATCTACTAATACTAATGTTAACAATTCATCTAATGGTTTAGTAGGGGTTTTCTCGGAAGATGTTTTGTCATTGGTTTTGTTATCATAATTATTAGATCCTAATTCCAAGTTGGTGAACTAATCATTATTGATTGAATCTGATTTTAAGTTGCTGACAGAGACTAATTTGTAATAAAACGAGTTATTATCGTATGTAAAAGTGTAGTCCTCATCATCAGATTCGTCAAATGATATTTCAAAATTGAGGTCAATCTTTTTACCTTTCGGGGAACTCAGAGTGGGTTTTGATGGAGTTTCTGGTTCGGATATCAAAGCATCACGGAATACAATAGCTGGAAACTCCGCTTCAAAATCCTTGAAGTAGTTGACATCATCAAAATACTTGACCTTTCCATATGTAGCAGATTTCCAGTCAAAGTCACGCCCACGTCTTTGAGCTTTTTCTTCTTCAAGCCAAATATACTCTTCCATGGTGATGTCTGGATTGTCCATTTTAACCTGGTTGGAAACATTAGACAGAAACAAACTCGAACGTAGAAAGACCAACAAGCAAACTAAACTAAATTATGCTAAATCTAAACTAAAATACTAATAAACTAGAATTAAACAATTTCACTCCCCGACAGCGGTGCCAAAAACTTGATGTGTCATTGTGTGTATGTATTTTTATGTTATCAAGTTTTACTATTTATATTTTGCCGACTTTACCTAAAACAACACTAACGGGCAGTGTACCCGATCAGTTGTAGCTTCATTGGTAAGTAGGGTGTCGATCACTAAGAGCGAGAACGTTAATTCCTAATTCTACCAGTATTTTAGTTATCTTAGGTTATATCTAATCTATGTTAAACCTATGTTAAACCTAATCCTAATTCTAACGGTTGAAGGGGGTTTTCAGTCTGAGAGACTGGCACGGGTTTTGGTGGTGACTTAAGTCTACTTTCTCTACAAAAACGCACCAAAAATAATAATCAAAAGGTAGAAGAGCGGTGAAGCCTACTGTAAGGAAATTGTGCTAACCATGATTAATCTGATAAAAAAGCATGTTTGTTTATTTAGTGCAATGATTGACTTATTTCGAGGTGGCATGTCATTCTTAGATTTAGGCGGAACTTCTTTCTAAAACCTAGACACGCCAATTCTGTCATAATTAAACGCATCCGAATAAAGCATCCTTTTGCTGATTATAATCTATCTTAGGAGATTAATAATGGTGATCTTACTAAACCCTAGCTCATGGAGACTTTACTAACTTACTGCTTAACGGTTCTTTATATACTGTAGGTCACTTATCCAAAACATCAGGCAGGGAATCAAAACATTATTTGTTAATCCTAGGTCACCTGCTAGTCGAACTCGTTCACTAAACTAAGGGCGAAGACAACACGTTATTTGTGATCCTATTATTTCATATATATAAATTACAGATATGGAGAGCCATCTCGGCATCTAGCTAGCTCTATATTTTGCATTTCTAGATCCAATTGAATGATAGGTCACATACTTAAGCACATAAATAAGTATAAATTGATAAACATAATCAATAATCAATGATAAATTAAGCAATAGATATAAACAAACCAAACATTAAAATCTTCATAACCATGGCTAACACCAATAACCATTGTATCGAATACAAACATAATAATCAAATCAACCAAGGTAAACTAACCGATAAACGAATAATACCAAAAATCAAATGATTACTAGAGTATAGATGATTACAAGGTGTTTCCTATCGAATTAAGCACTTTGCAAGACCTTTGTTGCTCTTCTTAACCTCTTAGAATCGTCTTATGTGGTTAAGGTTTCAAAAATATAAATAAGCACACCCTAAAATTGTGTTTAGGGTTTTGTATTTATAGTTTTCTTGAAATTTAGTCGATACGCCATATTGGAGTAAGTCGATACGGCGTATTGGAGTTTCTTGGAGTGAGAACCACAATTATAATATTCCAGAATATTCCTTGAGCTTATCTTTGAATACGGTGTATAGGAACTTCTAGATACGGCGTATAGGTCTTTAAGTCTTCGTGGTTTCTTGTGAAGTTCAGGCGTAGATACTCCGTATCTTCCTTGATTGATACGGCGTATAGGCTGTCAGAACAAAGATTCTTGATTTCTTTATTTAAGCTTCAAAATGCGCGCCTTTTAGTCAATATTCACCAAATGCTCCATATTGATTGCAAATAAGTAATATAAGCAATTAAGTACCAATTCATGCATAAATAATGTAAAACGAGCAATTTAGATGGAATAAATGATGCTATAAAATAGACGTTATTTGATGTCATCGGTAGTGTTGAGGGTGGTTTGGATCCTGTTAGTTCTGTTATTAGGCGGACTAGTTGAACACGGGGTTAACAGGGTACTAGGGTAGGTTGAGATCTATCCCTAGTGTAGGAATTTACCGAATTACCACCTCTATCACATTAAACACTTAAAAAGTGCAAGAACTCTTTCAGAGGGGGTTAATAATCCATCTAGATTATAGATAGGTCTTTGGGATAGTTGGGGATTAATCACTGCAAACTTAGATGCCCTGCCCTCGTGATCTTAAGGGAATTAGGATCAAAGTGTAAGTATAGGACATACCTCAAATGCCAATTCGGGTCTATTGATATTAGAATCACTAATAGAACAATACTTAGACATTGCACAGGAAATACACAACATAGTATTAATAATGAAATAACTAGGTTAGCACGCCTTTCTCCCTACTGCTTTTAAATCAATTTACTTCTAGCATTTACTTTTCTGTTAAGATTTCAAAATCAACTTAAAACCATTTTTAAAGATCGTGACACATTTCAAATTAGAACTATTTCACTTAGCTCTTGGGACGACCTCGGATTCACTAATTCCTGCACTACATTCAACCGGGTTCTCTGCCCGTTAGTGCATGTAGACATCGGTGGACGAGTTTTATAAATTTAAAACTTGCAAAATTATTTTAAACAAATAATATGCATCAGTGGAGATAGTCTATTCTTGTCTGTATTTGTTCATAGATGGTAGACCATCCTTTTCCAGTTTGGTTTGAACAAGCTTTCACTACCTCTCTTCATTCACCCAGATGTAAATCACTAGCCTTGAAGTTGGGAATGACCTCATTAGTACCATCCTACATGTACACCTTCAGTGTGATTGGGCTTTTTCTAGTCAATACATCATAGTTTGTGATCCTTGACTGTGCCCTTCTATTTAGTAATTGTCACAGTATTTGTCATACTGCAACTTGGCTTTGTAGTACTTTGTTACCACATCAATCCCAAGAAGATCAACCAGTTCTTCTTTTCCCAACTTTACTTCTTGTTTAGCCATATCAGCTTTGGCTAATTCTTCAAGATTATTTTGTTCTTTGATTTGATCAGCTGTTAAATGAATATGTTCACCCTTTTTAATAATGAAATAAAATTGCTTCAGTTTCTTCTGCTTGGAGGATTCAACTCTAGATCCAGATAGATTGGCATTATCATATTCACTATTAGTACCTTCTTTTTTAGCATCCTTTAAAGCCATGGCTTTCTTGCCCTTTTCTTTTTTATTAGTTCCCCCTCAGGTTGAGGAGAGCTCCTTAGGGGATTAGAGATGAAGGGTGATTGAAGTTGTGTTGTAGAAGTATTGATTAGTGGAATGATTGATGTTGTCGGTATTGGTTTGTTCAGGTTAGTCTTTTAAGCATCTTTTACAGCTTTTCTTTGGAACAACTAAGAGATTATGACTTGTTAGATGTTCTTTTCCCCCTCAGCAGGGTGAGAGCCAACTAGCCCTACTAAAGGAACACCATGATCTCCAGCTTTCTTTGATACAGACTCAAAAATCTAAGCAAACTTGTTCAAGGCGTCAGTAACTTTGTTGAGCAAAATTAGAAGAGCATCTAAGGTTTTGATCTTAGCCTGAATAGATACAAATTGTGTTGGTACAGAGAGGAATTCTGCTAGAAGTTCCCGCTGAAGAGTCTTCAGTTTAGCAACTTGAGTGGCAATACTTTTAACAGTTAAGTGAAAGTCTCTAGCTTTGTAGGAATTTCTTTCAAATCTCTAGGTAGCTCAATCTCCAGGTCATGAACATGCTTCTTTAACTCTTTGACTTCTCTAGTTAATTCATTAAACTTGAAGGGGAGCTCTTTCAGCTTAGTTGGTAATGAGCTGCTATAATCATGAGAAGATAAAAGCTTTAATAGTTCAGGTTACAAAGATTTTACTAGAAGCTCAGTCATCAGTGCCACATTTGGGTAAGAGGGCTGAGTTAAGAAGAGTGCAACTTCATCTTTAGCTTTGGTCTTTTCCTTATTTAGATTGGAGTTCTGAGACTGAAGGAAGAGAACTTGATTTGTCAGCTTTTGGATTTGGATAGACTTTAGAGAGGGAGGATGAGGAGCTAAAGCATCTGTAGTTTCTTTAGGTTCTTCAGTCTGAACCTTTTCAGCATGAACCTCTTCATCACTATCATCTTGAACAATGATGGGTTCATCATCCTTTGGAGAGTTCAGGTCCATAAAGTTAACCCACACATCCGAAACCAGCTTGGATAAGTCATTCAGCTTGATATCCTTTTGTGTATCATTAGAGCCGGATAGATCAGGGGAAGTGTTGAACTCTTCCTCAATCTTTTTTGCAATATCGCTGGCTCCCTTCCCTGTTGTAGGTTGAGCGAGGACAGTTTCCAACCCTTTTTGGTAGATTTGGTTTTTTTTACAAGAACATGTGGGTTAGTACCTTCAAATATATGATCAAGTGAAAGTTTATTTAGTCCTTCATCATTACACGTGGTTTGAGATATTAAATCCTTAGGAGCAGATACGCCAGAATCAGCTCCAGCTTTGGAACTTGCTAAAACATAATGTATAGATACAGACTCATAGTGAATAATGATAGAAGTTGAATAAATAGGTTTAGTATGAATAGATGCTGACATACCACTACTGAGCTGAGGATGGGCTCCTTCTTCATTGGTGACCCTAAAGATGTTGGGCCACCAGTTTCTTGCTGGTCCTCTTTATGCAGTTCAGAAACCACAAGGGTGGAAGCTGAAGGTTGGATAGGGTTGGAGTCCATGGACGAGCTGGATTGGGTTTCTTTTATTAAATGGCCAGTTTGGGATCCAGTGTCCCCTTTTTTAAAGGAGACACCTTTGGTTATCTCTATCTTAGACTGAGGATGGTTATATGTAAAGGAATTTGCTTTTTCCTTCGTCTATATTTAGCTCCAGACTTTGTAGGTGACCTTCTTCTCAGCTTTTGAGGAGGTTTTGGGAGCTTTAAATGACACAGGCTCTTTTGCATTGCAAATGTCCAGCATGTGGTCAGTAAAGGGAGGACCTTCAGCTTGGTTTTTCTTCAGTGCCCATTTGTGAACACTAAAGACTTGAGTAGGGTTCAATGTAACATTATCATTCCCATACCCCTCCATCTTGTGCTCTAACAGCAAAGATAAAAAGCTAAGATAAAGGACAACTTTTTCCTTAGATTTCTTATTCAGCTTGTTAATGATATCCTCCTAAATCAACCTAGCATAATCTCTATCAACCCCATTTGCAAGACAATATAAGATTGTAGCATCTTTGTTGGAAATCTGGTCAAACCCACCAATCTTACCCCCTAGGCATTGAATAATTTTGGCCATCAGCAACCTCCTCCTAGGAGGAAGACAACTCTTTTTTAGGGTTCCTTTGTCCCCAATCTCTCCACTATACCAAGTGGTTGAAAACCATGCTCTTATAGTCTCTAGGGATGGTACATCTGCATACTCAGTTGATTGGGACAAGTAGTTTGCCCAATGGCATTCCTGAAGGTAGTAACTCCTACTTCTCCTAAAATACCCCCCAAGGGGTTGAGAACCATACTTTAAAGTCCTTCAGAGTTTTGGCAGTGTACCAAAATTCAGTCTGATACTCTTTGTATTGGTTGGGTGTTCTTGTGAATGCCTCCCTAAGACAACATTTAGAGATGAAATCTGAGACAACTATAAAGTAGTCTTGGTTTGTGTAAGGAGGGTAAAGGAGGGCAACTTCATTGTTATCATTGAAGATGATGTCATCAATATCAAACAAGACTTGGGTAGAAGGCTTAAATGGAATTAAGCTTTCTGGTTGTTGTTCTTGTTGGGGGTTTTGTTCTTGTTGTGGAGGGATTTGAGTTGGATTTGATGATTCTTTCATTTTTTTTGTTATTAGAGTTTTAAGGGTTTAATTTGTTTTGATTTTGTGTGTCTTTGTTGTTTGATGTTATGAGTTGTTTGTGAAAAGTGATTTGTGAAATTAGTGTGATGGGTTATGGTTGGTTGGATCATGAACCTTTCATGATAGCCCTCCTTCTCGAGCTTATGAATTAGATGAAACTTTGGTATCTGCGAAGACGCGAGCATGTCGGGGTGGATGGTTGATGACCTGGATAACTATTAATTAAAGGAGTTACATTGTAGTACTCAGTGTCACACGCAGAAGACGATGTGGATAATCGCAAGAGGGGACGAAAGTCTCATACTTTGGTGGGGTATTGAGTACTTAGAGATTTGCATGGATCACAAATTCTCTACATCGTTCTTCCAAAATTAGAGCAAGCATAAGTCACAGGAACGGGGAGTTCTACTTTAGTTTCAAGTTTGGTATATCAGGTTTACTCCATCAGTGGTCACTTCAAATAACCTACAAAGGGGTTGGTAAGATAGTCAGAGAGATTTTTATGAGAAAAGATATGATCAACAGGTGATTCTCACGATACATTGAGCTAATTTATTCATTCTCACAGGATTTCAAGTAAATGTGCGTACAATGTTTTGCTGTTCTGAGGTACTCAAAACCCATCAAGGGGAAGATACATACATCTGAACGCACAACGAGTGCACGTGATGAACTTCATACCTTTTTCTTAATTTAGGTCATTCCGGAGAGACACATGTCATAACCGCAGAGAAAATCAATGTTTTAACTTGTGGCTTTTGGTGTATTATTCCAACTACATGGGGAAGAGATGTAAGAAATAGTTTCTAATATAAAAGAGGTACACAATGGTATGATGATTCCTCTAGATAGTCTACTCGCAAGGAAGGAAATGTGTCATATTGGGACTTAGTTGACTTTGGTGTTATCATTTTGACTACTTGGAGGGTTTAATTGTCTACATCCGGGACTTAGTTGACTTGGGTGTTACAAGAAATATCATCATTATCCTGAAGGAAGGAATGCGCACGTCCGAGACTTAATTGACTTTGATGCTACGATTTCGACTTCATGAATGGGATAGAGTGTGTACTTCGGGTTTTTGGGCTTCATACAATGAGACTGGTTGCATCTCTTCAACTACATGGGGGAAGAGATATCTTGATACTTTTGGTATGCATTACTTGAGCTTCCAGTGGGAAGAAATGTGAGAAGAATTATTCAAGCGTGAGAAGATACGTTGCTGATCTATTTGATGATCCCCCGAACGGATAATCACTAAGCTTATTATTAAAGAAGCAGTAACATTTGATGTGGGTATCCTACTAATTCCGTTGTGCACTTAATCATTCTAAGCTTATAATAAAGCTTTAAAACTGCTTGAGAAGAAGATTGTCGGTTTGGGGGAAGCTATTAAAGCTTCAAAATGAAGAATATGAGGCATGAATTAGGGGGAAGCTAATTCAGAAGCTTCTCCTTAAACAAGAAGTGTATGGGTTACTTAGTTCATGCCTACTACAGTATTTCTCCTACAAGGTACTATAAAGATGATTCATGTTGGAGTGCAGACTTGAAGTCAAATGAAAAGCAGATTCTAGAAAACTTTGACATGACCAGAAGTGCAGGAAAATGAAGTTTTTCAAGACATGCAGCTAATTCAGAAACTTCGAGATGACCAGAAGTGTATGAAGAAAGTTGAGCATTCAAGTAGATCAAAGGCCACTGAAGACATCATCAGCATTGGAAGCTTCATGGAAGTTCTTGTTCTTAATCATTATGTACTTGTTAGGAAAATATTGTAAGTAATTTCGTATATTCATCCAAGGGGGAAGATTGTTAGGATTTCATTTTATGTGACGACATTACGGAATTACCATAGTTCAATATAGTTCCATACACGCTCTGTATGCATGATTTCTTCAAAGGATTTGGTGTAGAGTCGTGGTCTTGTCCGTTTCTTCTCCAATTGAGCCCAAGTCACGTGTATTTCCTCCAAATGCCATCCAAATGCTAAAAACACAAAAACAAACGATTAAGCACATAATCTGGGCATATTTGCATGATTTAGGGTGTTAAATGACCCCGAAAAAGTTTATAAAATAACACCTTATCAAATACCCCTACACTTGGGATTTGCTTGTCCTCAAGCAAATAGGCTTTTCTACATAGACAATAGCAACATTAGGGGCATTTAACCTACTTTTTAAAATCAGTTTACGACACAACCTCCCTGACCTCGTAATTAAAAGCACGGAAAGCATATCCTAGCACCTCACATAAGTGTTTGGATTCTCTCTTTCACTCAGGTGTATAAGAAATTATAACAGTATAGGAAACGGAAAATTAACACTCATTACCTGTCGTAGCATACAAATTACCATAGGCTTGGTAAATGATCAAACCTCCACCGCTAGGCGCAAGTACTAGTCATTACTATCAAAGAGGTATTTTAAGGGTTGTGGGGTGTAGGTGTAAGATAACATAAATGGAAACAGAAACGGATGGGATACATTTTGGGGGTGGATTTTTGGTGAATTTAGGGGTGAAAGGGTTAGCTAATTATTTATAATAATACACGCTGATTGGGTTGCAAAGACAAAGACTCGAAACAAAGATATACAAACTCTACACAACTCTACATTAATCTTTTTTTTTTGAACATAATACATCATAACTTGGGGTTTATAAATGCACCCCTACACTTGAGTTTTAAGACTCATAATTACAATATAACTAATGATCCGAATTGAGGTGGATCAACATAACATGGAGCTTATTGAGCTCTATTGGGAGTAATAAATTACTTCTTTCCCAATTCTTCATAAGATAAATACTAGCAAGAATCTCGATCGTCTTAAAACTGTATTTACAAGGATAAGGACTTAGCAATCGTGTACTTAATAATTAACTTGGGTTATAACAATAATGTACTAAAAGCAAGTACATACAAGGTAGGCTAAGGCGATTTGGGTGTAACAATTAGTTTAAGGATTAACGATGCTCTTCATTAATAGTCCGGCTTAACCAAAAAATTACAATAACCATAAAAAAGGATAGGCTCAAAGGGGTGTACTAGGGGGTATCCTGCACTAAAAATGAGTGCATGGCAAGGGTATGGGATAGTTATATGATCGAGGTGCCTCTTATCATTTAGCAAATCTTAATTCTTACTATGCGGTCTCAGGATGCATCACAAAAACAAGTTTTAGAATTTAATAAGCACTACCAATAAGAAATAAGCATAGAAAGAAAGAAAGAAAAGTAGAGAGAGAAACTAGAGAGAGAAATAAAGAGAGAAAAATTAGTTTGGGAGGAAACACATACAAATGTAACCAACAACAACCTCAGAACTTCATCAAACACGAGTAGAGCAAATCAGGATAATACTTCAAGGATTAACAAAGGCACTGGATATGATAATCAGAGGGTAGTTAATGTTGATGGGGCCAGACATAGGTGCTGAATTAAAATATTATCATATAAACAAAGATTAAACGCAGCGGAATCAAGCACCTATCAACGGATCCATAGAGTCATGTGATCAATTAAAGAAAAACAAGAAAAGTAATAGCTTTGTAGCATGATTGGTAGAATCAACCAGTGACCTCACCCCAACACGAAACACCAAATGAAACCAAGTGATCAATGGAGATCACCTCTATGATGTATCCATACTACACTTCCTTGTATACCAAATCGATGTTAGTCTTAACCCCGTAACTTTGGAATTCACCTTGAATAAACTAGATACAAAGTAATAGAAAACAAGAACACAAAAAAACCCTTACAAAAGAGTATGTTTATGATGTGTTTAAATAAGAGAGGGAAGGGGAGTCTTTTGGTAAGTTGTTATCAAAATAAATTAGGAGTTAATACCTAATTAATGAGGAGTTATATCCTAAGATATATTTGACCAAAAGGTTTGATCTTATCCCTCTCTTTTCCTCCATATAGGTTTGCCACTATGAAGGCTCAAATGGGCTTCCCATTTGATTTCCAAGTCTAATATAATAAGTACTTTACTTAGTTACTAGAATCCTAATAGTAATCCCGAGTTACATGGGTTATTTATGTACCGTAAATACAATAAACACGATATATAAAATGATACCTCAGTGTATATGTGTGTGACCCCATAGGCTTATATGTGTCTAGCTATATAATTATCTATTATTGTGCACGTCATAATAATCAAGTAATTATACAAGCAAAGGTTAGCGTCTAGCAA
>BQNB010056961.1:0-38429 GCA_026074375.1 Tanacetum coccineum
GGTTTGATCGTTCTTTCCGTTATCTCTTTACATTTCTTTTGTAGTTATTACAATTAGATAGTTATCTTAATTGATTCATATTGTTGACTGATAGAACATATACTCAAATCTAACAATTTTAGAAGTAAACTTCTAAAACGCCAATTAACATATAAACTATTCAACCCTCCCCCTTCTAGTTTCCACAATTGGTATCAGAAGCCGAGGTCACTCAAGATTTTTAAAATATACTGTATTTTAAAGCTTGGACTGATCTATGGATTCCGACAAATATCTAGAAGGGCAATCCATGCAAAGACCACCACTCTTTGAAAGTGATAGTTCCATTTATTGGAAAAATAGATTCGAAACATATGTTAAATCAAAAGATCTTGATTTTTGGCATGTTATTACTAACGGTTATTTTCAACCTATTGAATAAAACCCAAAAACCAAACTAGATGAGGTTATCCCTTTTAAAAAACAAAGGGATTATCTTAAAAAGTGACTTGCAAAAAATAACGAAGCCAAAATGGTTATTTACAACGCTTGACCAAGAAAAAAATATGAAAGAATTTTCATGTGTGACACGGTAAAAGAAATTTGGAAAACTTTGTTAATCACCCATCAAGGTAACAGCCAAGTCAAAGATAACAAGATTGGCCTTTTGGTACAATAATATAAACAATTCATCATTTCTAAAGACGAATCTATAGATAGTGCTTTTGCTAGGTTTAATACTATTATTACTAGTCTAAAATCTCTTGATGAAGGTTATTCTAGCAAGAATTATGTTAGGAAGTTTCTTAGGGCTCTACATCCCAAATGGAGAGCAAAGGTCATGACGATTGAAGAGTCGAAAGACTTAACATCACTATCACTTGATGAACTCATCAGGAACCTCAGAGTTCACGAGATGATCATCAAGAAAGATTCCAAAATAGTCAAAGCTAAAGGAGAAAGAAAATCTCTTGCTTTAAAGGCTAAGAAAGAATCTAGTGATGAGGAGTGTTCAACTTCCGGAAGTGAAGACGAAGAATACGCTATGGCGGTTAGAGACTTCAAGAAGTTCTTCAAGAGAAGAGATAGATTCGTAAGACAACCTCAGAACGACAAAAAGACGTTCCAAAGAAGCCGAGATGACAAGAACGGCAAAAGTGATGAAAAATGTTTTAGATGCGGTGATCCAAATCATCTTATTGGAGAATGTCTAAAACCACCGAAAGACAAGAACCAAAGAGCATTCGTCGGAGGTTCTTGGAGTGATAGCGGTGATATAGATGATGTAAAGGCTAGAGATGAAATGTGTCTCATAGCTCAAGCATCAAATAAGGTATGTTCCGATTACTCTTACTTTAGTGATGAAAATTCATCAATAGATGATTTTACTTTAGATAATGAGTATGATAAACTTTGCAATATGAGTTTGAAAATAATCACTAAGAATAAACAACTAAAAGTTGCTAGAAATAGTTTAGAAAATGAACTTAGTGAACTAAAATTAAAATTGTCTACATTAAAGAAAAACAAGGGAGTTGATCTCGAATGTACAAATTGTTAATCACTTAAAATTGAGAATGAAAAACTCAAAGAAGAAGCTCTTAAACTAACTAAATTTGAAAAGAGCACACATTGCTGAAATGAAATGTTAAGCAATCAAAAACCCTTCGGTGATAAATTAGGTTTAGGGTTTAACTCATGTGAAGCATCAACTAGTAAGTCTAAAGAAATAAAATTTGTGAAATCTCAGAAAGAAATGTCCTCTGATGGCGGTCCCCCAAATACAATGGGCGGCCCCCATAAAGTCCAAACGGCCCCCAAAGCAATCAAGGGGCCGCCTGTCTGTTCACCAGTTTCTGAAAAATCTGTTTCTTTTCAAAAATCCATTTTGAGTCCTAGACCAAAACCCATAATGGTAAACAATGTTAAAATTCTCGTTGCTAGTGATAATTAGGTCAAACAATTTTATAAACCAACGTTAAAACCCAGAGTTGGATTTTATAAACCTAATTTTAGATCAAAAAATCCACCACCTAGAAGAGTCAATAACCATTATCCTCGTTCTAACTCCGCAATAAAAAAGAAATGTTGGTCAACAAAACCAACCTCATGGTTTTCTCGTAACTTGGAACAACTTCCAACCTCAAAGTTACATGCCATGGGAAATGTGTTCCCCATTTCCACATCTTAATCAGTTGCATCAAATAAAAGGGATGTTTAGCACTAACAACTTTGGACCCATAAGATATTGAGGACCAAATGTTTGAGTTATTGTCTTATATAAATCGATATGTCTTGGAGTCGACTTGGAACCCGATGAGTAGATTAAGGATAGCGGATGCTCTAAACATATGACAGGTAACTGAAATCTCTTCTCAACCTACAAGGCATACAACGGAGATAATGTAATTTTATGGTAGTAATCTTTGTTGTAACATCATTGGCAAATGTACAATTTCTAATGACTCTCTCAATATAGATAATGTAGATAACTTAAGATTTAACTTGCTAAGTGTAGAACAAATATATGATAATAAGTGTAGAGTAACTTTCTCTGAACATGATAGTGAAATCACTAAGGACGGTAAGGTTATAGGTAGAGGTATTAGGAAGAAAGGCTTATACGTGATGAAATTAGGAAATAAGCCAAAAGATAAAATTTGTCTTGCAACGATTGATGAAAACTCTACGTTGTGGCATAGGAGATTAGGTCACGCTAATATGCGTCTCATTTAATCGTTAGCATATAAGGACTTAGGCAAAAACTTACCTAGGCTTAAGTTTGATCAACACTTCTGTGATGCTTGCAAAATTGGAAAACAAGCTTACGCTAGTCACAAAGATAAGAATATAGTCTCAATGACTAGATGCTTAAAACTCCTTCATATGGATCTTTTCGGTCCATTCGCCGTACGAAGTTATGGAGAAAACCTCTACACCTTAGTCATAGTAGATGACTACTCTAGGTATACATGGACAAGATTTCTTAAGAATAAAACTGATGCTTTCGTGCAATTTGAAATCGTTAGTAGGAAAGTACAAAATCAATTAGGTTGTTCAAAAGCTTCAATTAGGACGAACCACGGTAGAGAATTTGATAATAAAGTGTAATCTGGAGAGTTTTGTAATGCCAACGGTATTACACATAACTTCTAAGCTCCACACACTCCACAATCAAATGGCGTGGTAGAAAGAAAAAATAGGACACTTCAAGAAATGAGTAGAACCATGTTGAATGAACAATCCTTACCACAAAGTTTTTAGTGTAACGCCGTAGATACTTCAACATACATAGATCCTTAACCAAAATCTATTAGAGCCATCTAAGTAAAAACACCTTATGAAGAGCAAACGCGTAAAACCTTAAAAATAAATTATGAATTACATAATGTCATACAATGACCTAAAATACGAGGTGTTATAAATAATTATGAAATAAGATTTATTATTGACTATTAATTGAAGTCTTATGTGTCAATTTGAGTTCGGCTTACATCCGATAATCATGGCCCTCGGGTTTCCCACGACGAGACTTGTAATTTAATAGTTTATAATGTGTTTTTAAAATTAAAGATTTAATTTTTATCAATGACGAAATTTGCAAAAGTACTATTTAGTTTCAAGGATAAGGTTCGGGGAGACTCATCAAGACTTTGGTCTTGTAGATACCATTACCATATAATGACGGACTACGTTATAGTTTCCTTACCTTGCATACTATTTAGGAAGTCGCGAATGGTCTAGGGTTTGAATAGTTTTTAATCATTCTTTAATCTGTTCTCGCGATAAAATATAAAATCTTTAAGATTTGAAAACATGTTGAATCGTCAATTTTTAAAGATAACACTATTTATACATGAGATGTATAGAAAATAAGTGATACCGTAACAAAGAACTTAATTGAGTAAAGTTTTTATTATAATTTATAATACAAAGATGTATGCATGCTTCTTCGTACATATTTGCCACGTCAAATACAATACCCTTTTAAATAAGTTATTGCCATCCAATTTGTAAGAACACTTGCAGTTGCTTTTTACTATGCGTGAGACGTATGTAGATTGTAATCCCAAGGGGATTATACACTTTTTCGTAAGACGTTAGTGTTACAAAATCACAGTTCTTGATTGGACGACTTAATCGGTTTAGTGGTGAGATGGTTGTTAGAAAAACAAATTCAATATACGTATAGTATTATTAATCCCGTAAGAATTCTTTGCCAAAATACTTCTCAAACAAGAGAAATATAAGGTAAAGATCTCACAAAAGAAAACACAATTCGTATATTTTTATCCGGGAAGTACTTTTCCTCGGGTCGTGTCCCAACGAAATCGTGAATTGAGAATTTAGGAATAATTCGGATTCGAGTCAAGAATGATAAAAGACTTTTGAATTGTTGATTACACTACAAAATATAATAGCATGAATTGAAAAACAATTAACTAGTACGAAATTTAAATGCACAAAACGTTAAAACGCGAGCTAAAATTGAAATTTAAAATCTAAAGCACAACCTTTAACAAATTTTATACCTAAAAATCACAAATTTAAAATGAAAATTTTAGGAAAAAGAATTAGAATTTTTTAACTATTTTTGAATTTTTTATTAATTTCTAAAGATTAATGATTTAATCAAAAATAAACTTTTTCTAAAAATTATCACTAAAATTTTTCTTTTATTTTTCAAAAATACTAGATTTAAAAAGAAAATTATTGCAAAAAGAATCAAAAATTTTCAACTATTTTTCTATTTTCTATGAATTTTCTAAGAAAAAGTAATCACTAAAATCTATTTTAATTGCTAGAAAATACAAATTTAATGAGAAAAATATAGAAAAATGGTTTTTAGAAACTAATAAAGTGCAGAAATTTAATAGGATAAAAAGCCCCAATTTTTATGATCTAATTGATACCTAATTTTACCAATTAAAACAAAAACCCTAATTTTATAAAACTATTTCCTAAAATTTAAAACTATTTTATTATTATAAGAAAGACAAGGTAGGAATTGACAGAAATAAAACTAAAGGGTAGGCGGGCGAAATAAGGAAAATTTACACTACTATGTAAACGGGTAACCCTACACTATCATTTATATACCAAACAGACCCTACGAATTTGGCTTATTTTGGCTTATTAAAATTTGAGAATTAGCAAAAACTTAAAACTACAAACTTATTAAGGAGCTTAATCTCTACAACTTTAATAAAAGGACTTCTAACTTTTAACAAAAGAATAAGCTAGAAAATAAGCATCTAGATTCTGTTTACAGAAAGTGCTAGTTAAACAAGCTTTTTGGATTTGAGCTTATTCCCAGCTTATCATTGGATGAAAATTAAAACTAAAAGGAACTATGAAATGCTTAAAATGTGTATTTAAGGAATCTAAACTAAAATCACTCTAGTTATTAACAAATTTAACAAGAAAATGAGAATGAAAAAGTGCAAGTCTTGTTATATTGCTGCTGTTGAAAGTTGCTGATGCATTTGACACTAATGCACTTGACTTAGTAATCTAATGCAGGCTAAACTTCACATTTAAAGCTCATGAACAAGTTAACTAAATGCATTCCTATCTGAATTAACCTAGTAAGAAAGCTAAATGCTCATTAATTCATAAAATCTAAAATTACCAAAACTGTTAAATTGCCCTGGTGCACATTCTAACCTTTTAAACTCTAAACTTTTAAATTCTTTATTCTAACTCCTAAAACCTGTTTGAACATTGATATTAAATCCTAACTCAACTAAATGGAAGGATTTAACAAAATGTTTTTGACTTTAAAAGTCAAAAACTGTTTAAACCAAACACTACCTTATGTAACTGTCAAAACTAAATTTGCACTTAAAATTTGTTTAAAAGCTAAAACTCCTAAATCCTTTTAGCTTCTAATTCTTATACTCACTTACTTAAACTATCTAAGTTCTAAAAGACCTAGCTTATGTAGAGAAATAAGCTAGTTCTACAGCTAGCTATACTACTAGTTTGACAGAATTTTATGAAAAGTAAGATTATTCAAGTTCTATTCTAATGAAACTTAAAACAGCTAATATAAACCTCAACAATCATGATAATGAAGGAAATTAAAACAAACTTTGATTAGGAATAAGCAAAAGTAAAAGCTCAAATGCTAAATTGAGATTTATGAAATTGAAACCTGAGAGTTATTGGAGTCTCAGAACTAGAGCCACTCTAGTAGAGTGAGTGGCTCAAATCATAAACCTAATTGGCTTCCAAAGCCTCTAAACCAAACTCTATAAGCTGTGATTAGCTTATTACTTCTTTAAGCTGCCAAAACTTGATCAAATGAACTCAAGTGGTCATGATGAATGTAAAATGATGAGAAGGAGTAAATGATTCATTAAAAACAGGATATAAGCTAAATTTGAGCTTATGAAAAGTAATAAGCTCAAATGAGCTTATTGAGGGCTTATTGATGTAAAATTGACTTAAATTTGAAATCAAAGAATGAAAAGACTTGAAAGCTGAATGTTATTGCTTAAAATGATGAAGTACAAGTAGAATTAACAAAAGTACAAGTAATTGAAACTGAATTTTAAAAAGCTTAAAGAAAAATGCTTAAAAATGAAAAAAAACTTAAGAACTGAAAAAACTAAAACTAACTCTCTCAAAGTGAACCCTGAGCTCCTATTTATAGAGGATGGAAGAGGAGGAGTGAGAGATTCTTGAATGTTCCACTTAATCACAGCCCTTGATCATTCTTCTTTCATTTTTAGCCGTTTGATTGTATATGTGAGGTGTTCTGGCCAATAAAGGAGTGCCACGTGGTCGATTTGTTGTAGAGGAGGTTTATGAACAGGCTTAAGGTGATAAAAAGGAGCGGGGAGGAATTTGGGTGAAGTTGGGTTGTTTGTTGAATTTGGCGGGAAAGTTTGTTATGGGTTGGTTGGGGGTGTTTGGCCGCGCTTTGTCTGTTTGAAAGTATGGAGAATTGGCAACATTGGCCCTTGTGTTTCACCCGCCCTATTGTAGTTATAAAAACAGGTTTCAACTTTTGACAAAATCGGCCCTTGTGTTTTCCTTCTTCATTTTCTCTTTTATAAAGCACTTTAATCTTTAGGCAAATTTAGTCCTTGATCTTTAAAACTCCAAGGAAGCCTTTGAAACTTTGAATACTTGTCACTATTCTTTTTTCTCTTTTCTCTATTAAATGTAAGTTTAGGGTTTTTACAATTTCAGTCCCTAACTTATATTTTCTTGACTTTGGCCTCGAGGAGCTTTGGTTTGACTTTGACTTTGACAGTTGACTTCTTGTTACATTTGACTGATGACTTTTCGGCTTTGATTTGGCTTTGTCTTTCACAGTCTTTTCCATTCCGAGTCCGGTTTTGTCGTTTTGGCTTTGTTTTTCGTCCTTTTCTTGGTTATCCGTTCCTGCACAATATAATTAGCAAAACAAGCATATATTTGGCATTTTAAGTCCGTTTTTGGTTATTTTAGCTCGTTTTTAAAGGTAAAAGGTATGTGTGATTAAGCACATACCAAAATCCCCCATACTAAGGTATTGCCGTGTCCTCACGCAATGCTATGAAGTAAGCATTTACGAAAACTAAGAATCTCAATCTCCCTCGACTAATAACTTTGAAAAGTAGCAAAGTGTTCGTCAAGGGAAACTAAAGAATCAAAAGCTTCGACAAGTCCCGTTTTCACCATTTTTTTTATTTGTACACTAACTATCCCTAATATTTTTGGATTTTTCTTTTTCTTTTCTCGACTACCTGTTTGACTTCCTTTATTATATCAACATTGGGATCATAGAATGAGAAACGACCATAGAATAATCTACGGATGTCCTGACGGATAAATTCATCGTCCCCGATTTTTCACTAGATCCAAACCAAGCAATTAAACAAGATCATTTGTCAATATAAGTCTACATGCTAAGTACTCATACTTATGACTTGTGAACTTTTAACTCCCAACATGAATGTATGGTTTTAAATGTGTGTACTCCTTCCAACTCAACCATAGATCAACTTATTTCCATAGTCGTAATTCAAGATGAATCATGACTCAAAGCAACAACTTATTAGGACCTTGTAACTTGATTTTAAAGAACGAGATTTTAACTGTAGAACTTTTTGCAACATCTTCATCATTATAATCATAAGTTCTTAAAGCTAGGAATGCGTTGCTTAGTTTGAACACCTACCTAGGCCTCGCTCCCTAGTAGGATATCACAACCAACGATCGATGTTCTTAGTTTGAAAACCCACCCCGTTGCTAGCGTAGTGGGAAATCACATCAACACCTTCTTCTAAATGGCTGAGATAAGTGTCTTAGTTTTGAAACCCTCGACCTAGACCTCCCTACCTGGTGAGATATCACAACACACCCAATCCTTAGAAGTAAAACGATTCTTAGTTTAACCCCCACCTGTGGTTAGCGGAGTGATATCACGACACATTCTTTTTACTTGTTCCATATAATAAATGTATGCTTCATTGGCAAAATTCAATATTCCATGCATTTTTTTAGGCATTCATACTTCATTCATGCTTTTTTTGGCATTTTAACTTTCGACTTATTAAGAACAGAAAAATCTTGTTTTAAAGAATCAAGTCACAAATTTGAAGCTTTTTCTAAAAACATTGATTGACTTAGTTGAACTTGATTAGTACGTAAGAATAGGTGGATTAGAAGCAAATGGGGAGAAAAAGCCAAATTTACTCCATAAATTTTTTTAGAAAATCTTTGCTTGGCACGTAAACTTGATATTTGACTCTAACACTTCTTGTTTCTTCACATTATTAAAATCGAAGGCAATCGAATCGTGAAAGCCTATAGCCTACAAGCGGTAAGTTGAAGGACTAGCTAGGGCTCAGACAGCCCGATCGAGACAAAAATTATTCTCAGTCTACCCATTAGAAAGTCAAAACTGTGACAAACACATATTTATTTTTGAAAAATTTTTTAAATTTTCATTTTTTTGGTATTTTGCAAAAATTGTGTAAAACGGGATTGCGTAATAACAATGACTGCAGGCAAAATCAAATCGAAGATTCCCCCCCCCCCCATACTAGAACTAAACATCGTCCTCGATGTTTCAAAGGGGTACCTACGTCGTTTATTAAGTATGCTTAAAGATAAATGTTAGTCGATAAGATTTGGATATCGGATTCCCAAAATGAAGCTGAGGATGTGAAGTTCTTGTGATCGAAGGACAACCGCGAGCACGAGAGGCTTCAAAAATTCAGGAAATCCTGGACATACAACAAAACACAAAAACACGGATAATGGAAGAGGCTAGCCTTATCACAACACAAAACACTTATTAATAGAAAGAAGATAGAATGGATAAGCATGGGTTACCACCCACGAAGCGCTTATTTTTGTTAACCGAGTCTTGAGCCTGACTCGACCCCGAATTCATTGGTCTATAGGGGAGTAAGTGGAAGATAAAATCTCCATCAGACTTTCATTCAAGTGGTTTGGATAAACATTAAATTTCATGAAAGTTCCACTCCGATTAGATTTACCCGACATAAAAGAATGATGAATGGGGATGCCGGGGTCAAAAATGGTATCTTCATTCCCACAGGAGAGAAGATATGGAGGAGCAACTGGATATGTGAGAAAAGGAAGAAAGATCCATACAATATAAGCGAAGAGAGAATCACTAAAAAGTATGAAATCCAGATCCAGGTGAAGGGTGGGGTGGGTGGGCAAAACATTAGGCACATGAACTCTTGGTTCTCTTGTTGGATAAATATCCCCTACCACATCCATAGTGGATTTGCCTAGCTCGGACTCATTCTTAAAGCAGAAACAATCATACTCCGGTAGAGATATGATGTGAGCAAATTCATCGGCGAACTCCTCATGATAAAAGTCACTCCTGTTGGCAGGAGGAAATGGATTGATCGAAAGATCAATGATGAACGAATCATATTCAGAATGAGTAGTGGTACTGCCACTACTCTTCTCTTCAAGATGATCGTTATAGAAGGCTTCATAATCCAAAAGAGATAAATCAGAACGAGTAGTGGTACTGCCACTACTAATATCTTCCAGATTAAAGCAGAAAGTTTCAGTTTCGGGTAAAGAATTATCAAAGGTGTTAGTCTCCTCCAAGAAAAAGTTAAGAGATGTAGAGGAAGACTTAGTTACAAGATCGGAAGATAGGGTGGGGTTATCTTTTAATGCTTCGATGTTAGCAATAAGAAGATTGACATTCAACAATTTTTCACGAAGAATATCATCTTTGATTATTAGAAGAATATCAGTATCAATCCCTCCAACTTCCGGGATAACAATCTCCACCACCTCTGAGCTGACGATCTCAGCATCGGGAGGTGATGCATCGACATAATCGAAATCCTCACCGTAGGGAGAATCGTCATCACTTGAAGTAGAATCATTGTTGAAATCAATGACAGTTTCAGAGTGTTCTTTGAAAGCTTTAAGAGGGGTAGGGTTATCACAAAGAGGCACATCATATACACCGTCAAAAATACCCTCGGACTCACTTGGGATTTGGACAAGGTTCTTGACACTAGACTTTATTACTTCGTCTGATTCCGTTGCCGGAATAGTGTCAAGATGCTCATCCTCCATTATGAGAGAGTCAACGGGCTCCTCGGTTAATAAAATGGGTGTGACTGCACTGGTATAGTCCTCGTCATCATCATAGCAAATGGGAATCTTCTAATATCGATCTTTAGCCACTTGATCTTCCGCAATTCGCCTATCTTCTTCCTTCTTTTGCATATATTGATCAACCATATCACATATGGATGTCATTTGCTCCATGATCTTATTTTGAGAATTTAGAAGCTCATTTTGAGCATTGAAGATTGGATGATTGACGGTATATTGCGGGGGTTGAGTTTGGTCAAAACCAGAATAATTAGAATCATAACACGGATTAGGTTCGTAATAATTCATCGGTTGACATTGAAAAGTCTCGTGAGGACCCCCACTCAATCTTCACAACAAGGTTTATTGTTGTGGAAAACTTGGTGAAGTTTGTGGAAAATAATCAAAGTTTTGATTGAAACACAGGTCCTGATTGTAGACAAACAGGACTTGAGGTGCACAATCGTAACCGTAATGAGAATCGTTCCCAAATAACTCACAAGAGTATGGTACGTATTGGGGTTGTGGAGGGTGGTTTGCAAAACTTGGAGAGTTCCCGCAAAATTCACAAGAATAGATAGGAGGTTGTGGAGGTGGGTTGAAAACGTTAGGAGAATCATCAACAAAGTTAGGTTTTGAAACGTAAGGTAATGAATTTTCTTTTTCGGAATAGCACGTCGGATCAAAACTTGGCGAAGTTTGTAGGAGCTCATCAATGGTTTGATTGTATGGTTCCGGATTAGAGATAATCGGAGCTTTCGGTGGACAATTAAAACCAATATGAGCACCTTTCCCACAAGACTTACAAGTGCATTGTTGACAAAAGATTCCATCTAACGAATCACCACACTCGTAACAACAATTGTGGTTAATTTGTAGAGGACTTTGCGAGGAATTTTCACCGGGGTCCTGCTTGACAATGAATGGCTCTCGAGGAGCATTAACAACGTTGGTATCGTCATCGGATGACTCGTAAGTGTTTAGAAGGTCTTGGTAAATTCTATTTTCATGACAAATTGTAAACCAAACTTCCTTTAATTTCTTTCGCCATAGAGCACATCCATGACAATTTGGACCTTCAATCGGGTTTCCACACTTCACACAATCCTAAGGGAGTCGTTGAGACGATTCGGGCGTTTTATTAGGATCACGAACGAACTTGTCTACGAGACCTCCTTTTGAACAACCACATGATTTATTGTACAACGCTCCATAAGTCGAACATTCTTTAATCGTGTAAAGGGGATTTAAACGATAGTCGAATGACGCCATAAGAATTAAACAATTAAGAGGACTAAGAAAAGAATTAAATGATTAAGAATAAAAAGAAGATTATTTTTTGTTTTTCGAGTTTTTTAAGCAACATATTTTATTAACGGACAAAATGAGATAAGACAACTTAAACCAATAATCAACTCGTTTCACGGTAGCTCTCTAAAGGAAAAACGCACAAAGGAGCGGAGGAGTGGGAAAGCATGAAGCTATTAAAAATCTTCTCCTTTCGGGTCGTAGTTCCTCGGAACAACCCTCCTTATACCCCTCTTATAGTTTGTTAATCCCTTAAAGGTGAGCCGTATTTCACAAGTGACACAAAGGCAAGTTTTAAATTTTTTGTTCGAGAACTTATTATGATAATGCATCAGTTGAAAGCATTATATTTATGATGCTTTTTATTGTTTTTATGGACAACGTTTTTATCTTTTTGGTTTTTCTTGTTTTTATCTTTCGTATACAATAAAAGAAAACGAAAAATATTTTTGTATTTTTATATTTTTATAATAATAATATTCACAAACGGAAAACAATAACTTCACGAGGAAGGGTCTTCAAGTCACTAATCGTCAAACCGTAACGATATTGTCACAACACACCTCCCCGGCAGCGGCGCCAAAAATTGATCTTTGAGATTTCTTACTATATATAAATATAAATAAATATATAAATATAATAATGAGAATCAAAAATATCAATCAAATGTAGTAAACCGGGAAGCACGCGATTCCCGGGTCGTTTATCCCCGACGAGGCGTGAAATTGACGGTCACGTTATTGGTTTGATCTTGGTTGCTTGAATGACCAAAGATTTGATTGGGTTTTCTAAATCTACGGGAAATTATGGAAATTTAACTAAGGAAAACTTAAATCTACGGGAAAAACAAACAAAGGCACGGGAAATTAAAACCTTAAAACTACGGGAAAGCATAAAAAAGGGAAATGGATGTCCTAAAATTCTATAGGAAGCATAAATAAGGCATAAAAGGAAATCCTAAGTCTAAGGGAACATAATTATAAAGGCACTTAAAGCTAAAACACGAAAACGAGAACTGGAATGAAAAACAAACGCGACTTAAAAATCTAATTTATTAAATTTAAATCTAAATTGATTTTTTCACTTTTAATAGACTCTAATCAACTAAAAAGTAAGATTAAAGAAAACTATAACGAAAACGGAATTGATTTGAGCTTTAAAACACAAAAAACGTGAACGGGAACGAATCCCGTTCTTTAGAAAACGAACTTTTTTCAAAAATGACCCTACGAGAGCAAATTTATTTTTCCTAGGTCCTAAATGATAAAAGAAAAAATTTTAAAAAAGAATTATATTTTTTTGACTTTTATTTTATTTATTATGATTTAAAAACAGTTCTAATGAAAATTAATTATTAAAAATAGTAAACAACTTGTTAAAAATCTCGAAAAATTACAGAAAGTAGTTCTAACTATGAATAATGCAGGAAAAATACAAACTTTGAAAGAATGCTTATAAATAAGCTGAAAATAAGCCTCAAAGGGCTGACAAGCAAAAGGGCTAAGAGGCCTTATAAATTAAATGGTGTAGTAGAAAACCAGATGGCCCTACTGGCGCTACTGGCATTGAGAGTATGTGTTAAGGACGTGTGGTATACAAGGGGGAGGTCATGGGTTCGACCCCCATGGCCTCTTCTTTTTAAAACATATTTTTTTAAACTTATAGTACAGTAAAAAATAAGCAACTTTAAAGATAACAATCTTTTTCTAAAAGCTTATAAATAAGCTGGAAGAGCTCAAATAAGGCAACAACACACTTGGTTTAACTTAATGCCAACAAGCTAAACTATTAAGCCCTTTTTGGACTTAATAAGCAACACAGAAAGCAAATAAGCTAAACATATGATAAGCTACATCTAGTAAGCAAATATACACAGAAATAAGCAAAGGAATCAGCTGAAAAAAGAGTTGATAGTTTAGCTATTTTCACACTAAGACAAAGATGGTTTAACTGTTGAGCAAATTTGAGGCAACTCGCAAGTGACAACAAGAAATAAGCAAAAACAGGTAATCAACTATGCCTAATAAGCAAGATGAAACAAAAATAAGCACAAAAGATAAGCTAGAAATGACAGCATCAATAAAAGACTTTTAACTTAAAAAGCTAAGCTACAAAAACAAATAAGCCTAGATAAGCTCTACCTGAGCACAATAAGCTAAAGTAAGTTCTAACCTAACCTAATAAGCTACTCAAAGCAAAATAAGCACTGTCGGTTACCCGAAACCACCTTCACTTCATACTTGAATAAGAAAAATAAGATGAGAAGATAAAGAAATAATTTTAAAGAGAGAAACTAGAGAGAGAAAGTAGAGAGAAAAAATGATATGGTTGATTACCTTGCACACCAAAAATACAAATGAGACCAACACCCTCTCCAAGAGTGGAGAGGAGTATTTATACTTTCTTACTAACCTAGGGTGACGCCTAGGTGTAGTGTTGTTGGGTCGGCTCAGGTTTTGGGCTTTAGACCGCAACGTATACAATATTAGTTTAAATTACGAGCCCGACTCCCTTTCTAGCCAATTACAATGACTAATAAATAAAGACCGAGTTTCCTTGTTCAACTTAATATTTTAAGGCTAACAATCTCCCCCGAAGCGAGGTCTTTGAATCTTACTTCCTAGGACTTATTGAGATTGCTTTGTCGTTTAGTTCTTGAGTATTTGTTTTGGTCTTTATCTTGTTGTAGGCTTGTTCCTTCATGCTTTGTGATATTTTATCTTGAGCCTTTGTCATTATCTTTTGACTTTGTCTTTTGTTCCAAGATCTTTAAATCTTTATCCTTGTTTGTCTTTAACGTCTTTGCCACCTTGCGATCTTGTGTCTTGACCAACATGCTCATACTTTGCATCATCTTGAAAGCTTTCTAATAATCTCCCCTGAAGCTTGATTTTTGAAGAACTATCGTTAATATCAGAGTTTGCAGAAGTCTTTGTCTTTAATACTTAAGCTTTCTTGATTCTTTGAATCTTGATGCTTATAGAATGTCTTTGTAGAGTGAGCATGAGCATGTGGTAATGAATCCGACTTCAGCTGGAATGAGGCATCACCATCTCCATCTTTATGTATCCTGAAATAAAACAGTTAGCAATAAAGCGGGTGGACGAATATGGCTTTGTCATTCGTCCAGATTTGGTTAGATTAACCTCCGGTTCCGTAGGACCATTTTACAGTATAAATAATGTACCTGTGATCAGGTAGATTCAAAGAATCTCCTTGACAGGGTTTCCAGCTCAAAGCGTAGGATCTTCTAACATAGATGTATTAGATTTGCCATGCTTGCTAGTTCTCATTACCGGAACGTCTCAAAGCAGACAACACGGTAAGAGTGAATCAGATAGTTACTATCTTTCTGATTATGTCATCAATTCATTTACTGGACCTTTATCGATATCCAGTTGACACAAGCTTGATTCATATAGAATCTCGCAAGTCACCTACCGTAGTGCTGTTTGATGATGACACTGGAAGGATTTCCATTCGTCATTGTGAATACTAAAGAGTATCACTCTGAATGTTCTGGCAGAATCACAAGGATAATGCGTAGGACTCTTGTCAATAGCTTGTGAACTTAATGATGTTCAACAAGTGTTTGTCATGGAATGTGTCCTAATGAGATTTATTTGATGATCTCTTGGCTCTAGACTCGATTAGTGCGTTTTGGTTTTTAGTAATCGGAGGCTGGAGCAGACTGCCACCTATTCAATATTAACTAACTCGGAGTGAGAAAGTCAATAGAAGTCGTGTGTATCTCCGTGACAAATGAGACAAGTTTCTTTTGAGAGAAACCCGAATGGCTGGGAAGGGTTGTGCATTGCATCACTGGGTCCATGATGTCGTCTTCAATGTCAGCAATCAACATTGTGATTCTGACAGCATATGTATTGACCCGGTTTCTGCCTAAGTTGTGTGGAGGGCTTCTTTCTTTTCACCCTTTATCCATACATTTCTTTTTAATTCTTCAACCCCTTCAATGCTTACCAAGACGTCATTACTAACACCTTGTTGTGATTGTTCCAGTGTTAGCTCAATCTTAGTCGGCATTCTTCCCTTATACACATTCATCTCCAATCATACCTAAGGACTGCTATTTCTAACTATGGAGTGTCCTTGGGTAGATCCCTCCGGTTCTGGTTGGATCATAGGACAAATACCTAACCTTACCACCTTATGACTTCAGAATCGTCGTGAAATAAGATGTTGTAGGGTATGAGATCGTAACCATAAAACCTTTTTCGAAGCTTCGGGAATATCAGTCTTATGGGAGGTAGATGGTAGTAACAGGGATGGTGATGCAGCTCTCATCCGAATCCTGGCTGCTTTGTAGCCCAATGGTGCCTCAGCATAAGTAGGGCTAGTTGTAGGTGGTGATGGTAGGGGTAATGGTGGAGATGATATAGGTAGTGGTGGTGAAGGAATCTGGGGTAGTGGAGATGATAATGGAGTGAGAGAAGATTGTGGTGGAATAGGTAAGGCAAGAAGTCTAGCAACCTCTGCCTCAGATGGAAACGGTATAGGTGACCCTGAGGTCCCTGACCGATCTTTCATGCCCTACAGAGTCGAGTCTGGGAGAGTGGTACAACAATCTGAGGTGATCTGGGTAATGGTGGTGTAGGTGCAGACTCATCAGTCTCAAATGCCTCTGTATCCCTAGCGAGGGTACATGGTCAAACAAAGGTACCCGCAATAAGAGTCGACGATTAGGTCTCCTTCCTCCTCCTCCTCGTCATCCTCATCCTCAGAGGCCTCTTCATCCGTCATTGATGATGAAGTAAAGTGAAGTTGTATGGTGAAGAGAAGTTGTGAATGGTTGTGAAGTAGTGTGGTTAGTTGTGATAGATTGGTTCTAGCTAGGATTAGAACTCGACATTTGGCTTAGTGTTGGAAATCGATGTAAGCTTAGTTGTGTTTAGTTTTCTCCGCCTAAAGGGAGCTTGTTGACTAGTGAAGTAACTCTTGAGTTGGGTACTCGGGGAGTGGAGTAGGGCAAAGAGGTTCTTCGTGACCGAACTACTATAAATCATCGCGTCCGGTTTGCAATTTCTTTTACTTTTCGCTTTACATCTTTATTTACCTTATCGCCTTACATTTATATTTGCATTAGATCTATATGTGTGTTGAGTGCTGCTTATATTGTTTGGATGATGATTGTGTCATAGATAGAAGTTAACATTGTGATTGTGCTTATATTGCTATGACATGTTCTAGTGGATATAGATGTATTATTCACACTTATCATATTGCATCTAAAATGATGGATAATTTGATACGAAATATTTTAAGTTTTTAAATGGAAACGGATTCATCCCCCCTCTACGATTTCCACAATTTGTATTCTACGATTTCCACAATTAGTATCAGAGCCAGGTTGCTCTTATTTTCAAAACAAATGGTTTTAACAATAGAGCACGATCCATGTATCAAATTACCCATGAAGGGAGATTAAATATGAAAAGTGTTTTGTTGCTTAACTTGTATTAGTTTTGTTGTTAAATACACTTAGTATACTAGCTCGAACTAAAAAATGATGCTTAAAATAAGTGTTTTATGTTCGGTATCAAACTCAGTAGGTTCTACATCTTTTCGTTAAGTCACTAAATGATTTTGCACAAAAATAACGAATCTGTGTCAGGTGCCGGCCCCCTTATCTCCAATGGCCGGTCCCTTTAATTAGGGTGCCGGCCCCCTTATCTCCAATGGCCGGTCCCTTTAATTAGGTTGCCGCCCCCCTTATATTTAAGGGGACCGCCTGTCTGATTCGACATTTTTTTAGAAACTTTGAAAATTCATATAAAATCAACCGTAAGTCCGTAGAAGTCGTGCCATCCGTCATTTTAAAGATAATTGAGTGTACTTTCGTTTAAAAATACTTCCAAGCATTTATTACAAACTTAAGTAAGTCAAAAATGCAAAATACTACATAGTGGTCAAAAAATTGTGTGTCATTTTGACGTAAAACTTGTATTTTACCTTTTCCTTCGAGTCGGGCATTTCTAGTTGGTATATCTTTAAAAAATGATGTAATTAACTTTTTAAAAATATTAAAATTGGTTAGTTTTTGAAATGGGGAGGAAACTAATTGGTTTTCAAACAAAACGAGCTAAGTATACATTGTTGTATCTAATACACAAAACAACGACAAGTACTTTTATGTGTTATGCTATATGATTTGGGCACTTCTTTGTGTCTTAATTTTGTTAATAGAAAATATTAAATGATCGTTGCTATTTGAAATTTAGCTAATTGAATATCTAAGCACATGTGCCATATACACTATTCGTTTGTAGCTAGTTTTTCGGATTTTGCCTAACTAGAACTTATGCTAGATTTCTTGCATTAAATGGCGAAATTGTTCTTGCATCGCATATAGGCATAGATCACTTAATTTACAAATGTTACATAAACATTTTTTAAATCTTTTCGAGTATGGAAATATATTTGGAAATAAGAGTTCAATAACTTGTCAAGTATATTATTAAATGTGTTAAAACTAGTCACCTAAATATTTCGAACGATTTAATCTATTTTCAACAACACGTTTAAAATATTTTTATCAACTTGCTTTGTTTGACCTTGGGTTGGTTAAACAAAATAAAAGATTGTATTAATACATTAGTAACTAAGAAAAAGAAAATGCTTGTGCTTGCATGGTTCTAACATACACACATAATTATATTTTTTTAAAAACATATAGTATTTTACAAAAGATGTGTGTTGTATAAAAATGGTTAGAAAACTCATTTATATACTCATAAAATGTCAAAAACTATGCATATTATACATAACAACAAATAGTTTTACGTACAAGTAAAATTTACGACAATCTTGAAATAAGAAATTAACTTATCATTATTCATCAACCTCACCTTACAACTAATCCTGGGATTAATGGAACACACTATTTATTGTTAGGAATACGAAAAGTATCGGTCACTTCCAATATAGATAGTCATAGCTCATAGATTAATCAAATGTAATGTTAGTAAGTTAACCGGACCAAAGTCACATGGAAAGCCCATGACCAAGCCCATGGCCGGTTATTGCTTAGAGTATTTATACCCTCTTCACACATGGAGAGGGTGTTGGTTGTTCATTTTCTCATTCACACTTAATCTATTTTTCTCTTCTTTGTTTCTCTCTCTAAGTGTTCATCCAACCACATCTTTCTCTCTCTAAAACTCTCAACTGATTCCATACTATATGTGTTAAGATATTCTACAATTGGTATCAAGAGCCATGGGGTGTTTGTGAAGGTTTTGTGTGCGTTTTTCTAATCTTTTTGTTCGTTTAGTTTGGTTCGATCCATTCAAAAAGTTTTCACTTTTTGAGGATTGAAAAACCATAAAGCTTTACACTTTACTCTTTATTTATCTTTGTTTAGGCTAGAAGTACAAGAAAATATTTGAAAAACCATCAAAAACTTCATCTTTTTGAGTTTTTTTGGTTAGAAAAAAGGTTTGTACCAAGAATCTTGATTTCAATTTTTTCGTGTCAAAAACGTTAATGTTTGTGTTTTAAAGGTTTTTCTAGTCTTAGATAGGTAAGAAGTACAAGAAAAATCGGGTAAAAACGTCAAAAAATGAGGCTTTTTAAGATTTTTGGTTTTTGAGTCTCGAAGTGTATTAGGCGAGTTATACTATTCTTCAGGCAAACTATACGTGTTTTCTCCTTCAGGCGATTTATACGTGTTGTTTACAACATGCAATTTATACGTACAATTACCAAGGGCGACTTATATGTGTTGTTTACAACAAGAGATTTATACGTACAATTACCAAGGGCGGTTTATACGTGTTGCTTACAACAGGCGATTTATACGTACATTACCAAGGGCGATTTATACGTGTTGTTTACAACAAGTGATTTATACGTAAAATACTAAGGGCGATTTATACGTGTTGTTTACCACAGGCGATTTATACGTAAAATTACCAAGGGCGATTTATACATGTTGTTTACAACATGCGATTTATACGTGGCTGTTTACTAAGGGCGATTTATACGTAGAGTCCAAAGGCAATTTATACATTGTTCCTTTAGGTGATTTATACATTTTGCTTGGGTGATTTATACGCTTTACTTGGGAAAACTATACACCTTCATTAGGTGAATTATACGGTTGTTCTTTGATTTGTAAAATCCCGTGAAAACTTGATTTACCGGTTTTATCAAGAATTGTAAAATTCCGTGTATTCCAAAAGACTCAACTTCATTAATCAAACCTCACTTTAACACAACAACCTCCAATCACTGTATGATCATTTTATATTATCACATTAAAATGGATTCAATTATTCCACTTGGACAAAAGAATACTCTTGCTGAGTATATGATACTCTTCGGTGCTGACAATCGTCCACCTATGTTGGACAAGGACTTGTATGATTCGTGGAAAAGTCGAATGGGACTTTACATGCAAAATGGAAAACATGGGAGAATGATACTTGAATCAGTTGAAAATGGTCCACTTATTTGGCCTACTATTAAAGAGAATGGAGTGACCAGAACAAATAAATATGCTGAATTATCTGTTGTTGAGAAAATTCAAGCTGATTGTGATATGAAAGATACCAATATCATTCCTCAAGGACTACCAGCTGATATCTATTCACTTGTGAATCATCACAGAGTTGCTAAAGATTTATGGGAGAGAGTTCAATTACTGATGCAAAATACCTCTTTGACTAAGCAGGAAAAAGAGTGTAAGCTGTATGATGCATTTGATAAGTTCACTCACATCAAGGGGGAAACACTTCACAAGTATTACTTGAGATTCACTCAACTGCTTAATGGTATGAACATCTACAACATGAAAATAGAGCAATTTCAAGTGAATACAAAGTTCTTAAACAGTCTTCCACCGGAATAGAGTAAATTTGTGACTGATGTCAAGCTCGTGAAGGATTTGCATACTACCAATTTTGATCAGATTCATGCCTATCTTGAACAACACGAACTCCATGCAAATGAAGTTCGTCTTCTGCGTGAACGCAATCAAGATCCACTTGCATTTGTAGCAAATCAGCAGATCCACTTGCATTTGTAGCAAATCAGCAGATGACACCACCTCAATTTAACACTTATCAGTCTTCATACAACAATCCTCACCTTCAATAACAGTTTTCACCATCTCAGTTTAGATTAATTTATCCCAATCAACATTACTTATCTACTTATCCATCACAACCTCAATTCAATAATTCATCCGTTCCATCATCATATCCATATTAGTCTCAAATGAATCATCAAACCTCATCTGTTCTACAAATTTCTTATCAATCACCTCAAGTTACTACACAACCAATGACTGAGTCACCTCTTATGGATACAAGTTTTGCTGTTCCTGTATTCTCTCCAGGAGATGATCCAATTGCTTATCTCAACAAGGCAATGGCTTTTCTTACAGCTGTATCTTCGTCAAGATTCCCTTCAACCAATAATCAACTTAGAACTTCCTCGAATCCAAGAAACCAAGCCACTATTCAAGATGGCAAGGTCATAGTGCAACAAGTATAGGGAGACAAGGTCAAAATTATACGGGTACCGGGTATAAGAGCAATGCTACCAGCTCTAGGGAAATAATGCAAGCGGACAGGCAAGGGTTGTTAAATGCTACAACTGTCAATGTGAGGGACATATGGCTAGGCAATGCACTCAGCCTAAACGACCAAGGAATGCAACATGGTATAAGAAAAAAGCAATGTTAGCTGAAGCTCAGGAAGCTAGACAAATTTTGGATGAAGAGCAACTCACATTTCTTGCAGATCTAGGGGTTCCAGATGGTCAAGCTGTTCGGATAATCATTCCAAACAATGCTGCTTTTCAGACTGAGGATCTTGATACTTATGATTCTGACTGTGAGGATCTCTCGAATGCACAAGCAGTTCTCATGGCCAACATTTCCAACTATGGTTCTGACGTTATCTCAGAGGTACCTCATTTTGAAACCTATCTTAATGATATGGAAAATCAAAGTGTGCATGTAATGCAGGATTTTGAACAACCACCAGCTGTGGATTTTTCAGATAATGAGATACATAGTGATAGCAATATCATTCCGTACTCTCAATATTTGTAAGAAACACAACAGGAAAATGTTCAAGATACTCATTTGCAGGCACAACAAGATTCAATGATTAATCATGTAAACACAACAGGAAAATGTTCAAGATACTCATTTCCTAAGATAAAATAGATTCAATGATAGAACAAATGTCGGAACAAATGATTAATCATGTAAATAATTAGGAAAAGGCTAATAAGGAATAGAATAATGAATCAGTAACCGCTGAGCTAGAAAGATATAAAGAACGAGTAAAAACTTTTGAACAACGTCTTAATATTTATTTAAGCAGTCGTGAAAAAATGATTGATTCTCAAATGGATGCTATGATTAAGGAGAAGCTTGCACTGAAAGAACAAGTTGACTCACTTAAACAAAATCTTTCTAAACAAATCAAAGAAAATGAATGTTTATTGCAAACATTCACTATTTTCAAAAGTGAATCAAAAGAAAAGGAAGATAAATATATGGAAAACGAAATTGATTTGGAAAAGAAGATAAAGGAACTTGATAATATTCTTTTTAAAGTGAGTCAATCTGCTTAAACAGTGCACATGTTAACTAAGCGTCAAGCCTTCTATGATAATATACACAAACAAGCTCTAGGTTATCAAAATCTATTTTATCTTAGGAAATCTCAGCAGATTATACCAACCTTGTATGATGGTATTGTTATTTCTGATAAACATGTTGCTATACCTGTGATTGATGATGAGAAAACATTGATTTTGGAAGAAAATAGTCGATAAAAAATGTCTAAAAAAGCAAAGGATCCAGAGATTATTAATAAAAACATTTCTCATAAACCTATTGATTATGAAAAATTAAATAGACTTTCTGAAGATTTTGGGAAACGTTTTACTCCACAACAAGAAATGGATGCTGAACAAGCGTTATGGTTGCGTATATCCAATCCTACCAGTAAACCTTCTGATGCATCCCCTGTCAAAATAGAAGCTCATAAGGAACTTCATAAGGTTAGCTTGGTGAATGAAAGCCTTAAAAAGCTTAAATTTCACCTTGCCAGATTTGACAATGTGGTGAAGATAAGGACTACACCTGATGCTCGTACAGAAGGTGAATGGGGGTTTGAACATACCAAAGCTGTTTTTAACAATGAAATTATTCCATTTCTAAAATCTTTAAAATACATCTTCAATGTGTTTGATCGAGATCTTCTAAATGAAATAATGGAAGTACATACAGTTTTTAACCAAATGGACGTTGCTGTTCAACAGTTTTCAGTTGACAAATAATGTTTGGAAATTGCTAAGAAAGAATTATTTTTGGAAAATGATCGACTCTTAAAACAAATCATGTCTCAAGATGTTCTTTTAACTGTGATGAATTCTATGTCTTTGCTTGGTGAATCTGTGAATATGGATGGAAAAAGAAAATAATCTTGTAATCTTGAGGTCGAGCTTTTAAAATCACAAAATGCGTTTAATGACCTTTTGAAAAGGTACTCACAACTTGAAAAACATTGTATTTCTCTTGAAGCGTCAATACAACATAATCAAGAAATTTTTCAAAAAGATGAAACTTGTAATAATCAAAATGCTCTCGAAATTCTAGAATTTTTTGAAAAGAATGATTTGAAAGCCCAACTTCAAGACAAAGACACTACCATTTGTAAGTTGAAGGATATGATAAAATCAATGAGAGAAAAGTCCAAGGAAGAGAATGTCAAGTATGATTATGGTGAAATAGAGACCAAAAATGTGGAACTGGAGAATAGTGTGGCAAAATTAATTTCGGAAAACGAGCGTATTTGTAATGAAATTAATCATGTGAAACAGGTTTTTAAAGAACAGTTTGACTCAATTAAAAAGACACGTGTTCATACTAAAGAACAGAGTGGCTCTTTAATTGATAAACTGGACTTAAAATCCGCTGAAATGAGGATTTTATAAGCTCAAATTCAAGATAAGGTTTTTGTGATCACATCATTGAAAAACGATTTACGAAAAATAAAAGGAAAAGAAATTGTTGATATTGCTGCATAAATACCATCTGCCAACACTATTGTTCCAGGCATGTTCAAGCTAGATTTAGAACCTTTGGCACCTAGGTTATTGCAAAATAGAGATGTTCATATAAAATACCTTAAGTATGCTAAGGAACTAGCTGATATTCTTCGGGGAATAGTCAAACAAGCTAAAGTAAAACAAACTTTAGATAAAGATTTAGACTTTTCCCGTAAGCATGCCCAACGAATTCAGGAGTTACTTGTATATGTTCGAGATACATGCCCTAATGCGATTAATGATAGTGCAAAAAAGGTTGCCGTTACACCCAAAAACAAGGTCAAGAAAGTTAGGTTTGCTGAACCTCTCACATCTTCAAGCAACAGTAAATAGGTAGAGTCATCAAAAACATCAGATTCTAACACACAAGTGTTGTCTTCTACAGGATTGAAGTGTTCTACTAGTAAGTGCAGATCAAAGCTTACTGACAATAAAAAGGAATGATAGGATCTCGCAAACAAAAAGTAGGAACATAAAGAATATAGTAAAAGCCCAACATAGGAAAGTTAATAAAAAGAATCGTGTTGTTGAATCTATTTGTGATGTTGATGTTAAGCATTCACTGTTAAATGCGAATTCTGAACCTATTTGTGCTAATTGTAAGAAATCTATGTTTGATGGTGTTCATGATAAGTGTCTTCTTGGTTTTGTTGAAAATGTGAATAACCGTGCTAAATCTGCTAAGAAACATAAAAAACAAAATATTTAGAAACCTACAGGTCATGTATTCAATGAAGTAGGATTTAAGTGGAAACCAACAGGCAGAACTTTCACTATAGTTGGTAATTTGTGCCCTTTAACTAGGTTCACTTCAGCTAACGTAGTGCCTCCTAAGAAAACCATTTTCCACTCAGTTGAAACACAAAAACCAGAGCTTAAAGTCTATAGTAGGAAACCCAAAAATGTTAAAAATATAGGTTCGAGTAAAAAAACTAAGATTGTAGAATCTAAGAATGCTAACCACTCGGAACCCAATCATACTTGGGGATCCAATGCTACAGATATTCCATCTTCTTCTTCTCTTGTCATGATAGGTTGTCCAGATTGTTCTCTGGTATCTGGACTCTGGATGTTCGAAACACATGACAGGGAACCACTCTCAGCTCATGAACTCTGTTAGTAAATTTATGGGTACAGTTAGATTCAGGAACGACAATATTGCAAGGATTATGGGGTATGGTGACTATCAGTTGGGAAATATTACTATTTTAAGAGTATACTAAGTCGATGGGCTTGGACATAACTTGTTTTTTGTTGGTTAATTTTGCGACGCGGATCTTGAATTTGCATTTCGAAAAAACACATGCTTTATTCGTAATTTAGAAGGTGTTGATCTACTTTCCGGATCCCGTGACACAAATTTGTACACAATTTCTCTTGATGACATGCTTAAAACATCTCCAATCTGTCTTCTATCCAAAGCATCAAAGACTAAGAGCTGGTTATGGCATCGTCGTTTATCTCATCTCAACTTTGGTACTCTTAACAAGCTAGCTAAAGACGGTCTGGTACGAGGCATTCCAAGGCTTAAATTTTAGAAAGATCATTTGTGTTCTGCATGAGCGTTAGGAAAAAGCAAGAAATCCTCCCATCAACCCAAAGATAAAGACACTAACCAAGAAAAACTATATCTTTTGCATATGGATTTGTGTGGCCCAATGCGTGTGTCAAGTATTAACGGGAAAAGGTATATTTTAGTGATTGTCGATGATTACTCAAGATTTACTTGGGTTAGATTTTTAAGGACAAAAGATGAAGCTCCCGAGGCCATCATTAAATGTATAAAAAATATTCAAGTCAGTTTGAATGCCATCGTCTGTAATGTTCAAACAGATAATGGAACCAAATTTGTCAATCAGACACTTCGTGAATTTTATGAAAATGTTGGCATCTCGCATCAAACTTCTGTTGCTCGCACTCCTCAGCAGAACGACGTTGTCGAAAGACAAAACTGAACTCTTATAGAAGCTGCTCGTACAATGTTAATATTTTCTAAAGCTCTATTATTTTTATGGGCCGAAGCAATCAACACAGCTTGTTACACCCAAAACCGTTTAATAATCCGACGTCGATATAACAAAACTCCATATGAGCTTATTGATAAGTGTAGAATACACATATCCATTTGTGCTTAAAAACAACCCAATTAAACCCAAAACAGACCAAAAATGGCAAAAATATGCTTGTATTTGTGTTTTGTGTGTGCAGGTACGGATAAATCAAAAATCACAAGAAAACAGTCAAAAACGAGCAAGCACGGACACGAGAATCAGAAGAGTACAAAAAGAAGCCAAAGAATCAAAGCCGAAGCCAGAAAAGTCAAGCCTCAGTCAAATCATGGTCAACAAAAGTCAACAAAACCCAAAGCAAAGCCCACTTTCCTTTTATAACATCCACAAGGGCTAATCTTGCACTTTTCGAAAGTTATTTATAACTAGAAAATGGAAAAGAGAACACAAGGGCCAAATGTGCAAACTCCCCAAAGTTATAACCAATTTAACTGTCAAAAAGAGGCGCGAAACCCATTTACTGTTCACCCTTCGTCCCTAACATTTAACCCAGGGTAAATCAAGGGGCTTTTGAAAATTAAAGGGTGCGATTGTCAATTCAAGAGCTCTCAAGAACAATGGCGAGGTCATATCAGTCAAATCAAGGGTTACTTAAGCTCCCTCTCAATCAAAGGCCACGTAGCAATGGAGAAAGCACAAATTTATGTGGGTTTTTGTGCTAAAACACTCACAAAAGAAGCACAAATGCATCCATAAGAGAATGACACGCTGGCAATCTTCAGGTGTCCACAGCTTGATCAAACGGCCACAATTGATGCTCAAATGATTGAAGAAATGATTGGCCAGGATTAAAAGGATTGGAGAGCAAGGCAAGAGGCTAGAAGGATCCAAGGCAGCCTATAAATAGGGCCTCACCTCTCACACACACGCTATCTAGTGAGTTTCAAAGATTAGAAGTTTGGGAATTGGTGCCATGTCCAGATAAAGTCTTATTGATCAAACTAAAGTGGATTTATAAGGTCAAGACGGATGAATTTGGCGGGGTACTAAAGAATAAGGCTAGACTAGTTGCTCAAGGATTCAGACAAGAATAAGGAATCAATTTCGAGGAATCATTTGCACCGTTTGCTAGAAATAAGGCCATCCGTATCTTCGTAGCAAAGGCCGCTTATAAGAATATGACGATCTATCAAATGGATGTCAAAACGGCTTTCTTAAATGGCGAGCTCAAAGAAGAGGCCTATGTTTCTCAACCAGAAGGATTTGTTGATCATGACAACCCATCGCATGTGTACAAGCTCAAAAAGGCCCTCTACGGTCTCAAACAAGCACCACGTGCATGGTACGACATGCTATCAAGCTTCCTAATCTCACAACATTTCTCCAAAGGTGCAGTTGATCTAACACTCTTCACACGGCAAGCTGGGAACGATTTATTATTGGTACAAATTTATGTTGACGATATAATATTTAAATCCACTAATACTGCCATGTGTAACGAGTTTGCTAATCAAATGACCACTAAGTTCAAGATGTTAATGATGGGGAAAATGTCATTCTTTTTAGGATTACAAATTTCTCAAAGTCCCAGAGGCATCTTTATAAACCAATCTAAATATGCTTCTGAAATTGTTAAAAAATATTGTATGCTAACTTGTTTCCCCTGTAGTTTGCTAACTACAGGGGAAACAAGTTGATGCTACACTTTACCGTGGTATGATTGGATCCCTTATGTATTTTACATCCAGTAGACCTGGCCTTATCCATGCAGTCTGCTTATGTGCTCGGTATCAGGAAAAGCCTAACGAAAAGCACTTACAAGGGAACCATTAACATGGGTCTCTAGCACTCGAAGGATACCATCATGTCTTTAACATCATATGCAGATGCAAACCACGCGGGGTGTCAGGACACTAGACGTAGTACATCGGGCATCGCTCAGTTCTTAGGTGACAAATTTGTTAGTTGGTCGTCAAAGAAGCAAAAGTGCACTGCCATATCGAGTACAAAGGTTGAATATGCCTTATCCGGGTGTTGTGCTCTAATCCTATGGATGCGTTCACAGCTAACAGACTATGGCTTTCAATTCAATAAGATTTCTTTGTACTGCGACAAAAAGAGTGTGATTGCTCTATGCTGCAACAATGTTCGACACTCACGAGCCAAGCACATCGATGTTCGCTACCATTTCATAAAGGAGCAAGTGGAAAATGGAATCGTGGAGCTATACTTTATCCGGACTAAATACCAACTGGCTGACATATTCACTAAACCCTTGCCTTGAGATAGATTTAACTTCTTGATCGAAAAGCTCGGTATGAGAAGCATGTCTCCGGTAACTCATATCCTGTATCATATGTACATAAGAAAACCTAAAAACATAAAAATATTTTTTCTTTTGATATAAATTTTTCAAAAACAAAATTAAAAAATCAAAAAAATATAAAAAATATGTATCTCTGGCATGTATTCTGAAAATCGATAACATTTACGGCCTTAGAAATGTCATTCAATAATGATACGAGGCTGTAAATTAAGTTCGAGCAGAAGTTCAAAAGCTTTCAAAACATGCCAAAAATGGCTTGCTATTATTTCAGATAGCAACCCGGTCATCATCTTAAAGGCAAGTATTTCAAAAAGAAAACTTGACCTCACAACGGGAATTTATTCTCGGGCTTGGTCTACTTTATGACCATGCAAAGGCTTGTGATTACTTTGCATCACAACCTGTGCTTCCTATATTCCATAAGTGTACGTGTCAGTGCGCTTATGTGTCAAAATAAGAGAAATCTTATTTTTCAGAGTGTTGATTTTCAAAAATAATATAATCATCTTCAGGAATTCATCAGAAAAATAATTTTTCAAAGACATTTGACCACTCAAACAACGACTACAACTCTTTAAATAGAAAACAGGTCATTGTTTGAGGGGGAGAAAATGTCAAATATCTTCTTCAAAAAGGTCAATTTGTGATAAAAGGAAACAGTTTCAAACAAGAAAAGGCGAATAATTAAAGGAGAGTTAACTAATTTTAACTCAATCGGGCTTTATTTGCTATGTGTTTAATTCTTTAAGGGTAGTACTGCAAAATGTGTGTCCTAATCTTGATAACTGATAACATCAAATAACGTCATATTTTACTATCATTTATCCCCCACTTTTTACCCACTTATATATAATAATTGCATAATTTTGTACTTAATTACTTTAAAGATGATAAATGCAGTAATTCAGGAGTAACTTGTGAAGACGAAGCAAAAAAGGCGCAATTCTGGAACTAAAACGAAGATATTTGAAGAATTCTGAAAACTGCTACTATACACCGTATCTAGCAAAGAAGATATGGCGTATCAGCGCCAGCTCAGCACAAGAAATGCGTAATGATCAATCCTCTATCCGGCGTATCCGCTACTCGCCAATACGTCGTATGCACAACTGTTCATCAATCAAAGATACGCATTTAATATGATTGATGGTAATTATCTTGATTGATTTGATCTTATCGCGGACTCCAAGGAAATTAACCCTATACGCCGTATCCACTTATCTCCATACGGCGTATCTAGGCGTATTTTGGACACTATAAATACAAGGCTCAAATACGAGTTTAAATGTGCAATATCATATTCTATGTATAGTATACATTAGAGTTCGAATTTCAAAAGCCAAGAAGAGCACCAAGGTCAAGCATCAACCACAATTCGATAGAAGACATCGTGTAATTCCTATTTTCTTAATCATTCGATTTTCAATTGTTTGATTATGCTTGTATGATTATGACGATTATTGGCTAATACCCTCGGGTATTAGCCATGTTTATGAAGATTATTATGTTTGGTTTGATTTAATTCTGGCTTGTTTAATTTATCGTTGATTGTTTAATTATGTTTATCGCCTTATACTTGTTTATGTGCTTGTACATGCGACCTATCATTCAACTGGGTCTAGTGAGACTTAACCAGTAATCTAGATGCCGGGATAGCTCTCCATGTTGTGTTCTATATGCCCGGACCAATAGGATCACAAATAACACCTTATCTTTTACCCTTTGATTATGAGCTTAGTTGGACCGGCAGGTGACCCGATAATTGTTCAACCAGTATTGTTCTTGATTAATTGGTAATTGATTTTGGTGGTGGACTACCGGTGTATAAAACAACATCAAGCAATAAGTGGGTAAAGTCCCGATGGGCTAGGGTATTAACAGGATCACCACTGCTTTAATTCCCTATGATAGATTATAATTAGACTATAGGATGCTTTATGCGGATGCGTTAATCGTGACATGATTGTTCGTATCTAGGTCTTAGGAAGAAGAAACGCCTAAGTCTTAAGAATGATATGCCGCTTCGAGATAAGCAGCTATTGCACTATTTAATCAAACCTGCATATAACTGTATTAACATGGTTAATACAGTTTTCTTATATTTATCTCTTTTGTTTATTATGCTTAGGATTGATATTTGTCACCATAAACCTGTGCCAGTCTCTCAGACTGAAACCCCCCCTATTTACCTATAGTAAATATGTATATAATAGGTTTAACCATTAGACTAATCTAGATAGATTAAAATACTGATAGAATATTAGGTTAACTCTCTCACTCTTAGTGTTTGACACCCTACTTACCGCGAAGCTTCATCTTGACCGGGTACACTGCCCATTAAAATGTTGTCATTAGGTTTGTCGGCTAAATATAAATGTAAAACTGGATAATCAATAATTATACACAACACGACAACACATCAATATCCTCAAAAATTGATATACCTTAGTATGATTTCCAACTCTGATGATCTTCCAGTACTTCCTAGTGCCTTCAGTGTTAATCTCCCAGTCAATTATTGGATACTTAGTTTGTAAGGCTTCAACATTCATCCCTTGCTCTGGAACTATTATCATCATTTGTTGTAGCTCTTCTTGAGATAATTAATCATCTTCTTTATCTCTTGGTTCTTCAGCTAGTTCTGAGCTTTCACTAGTCTTTTGCCTCTTAGAACTTTCTTGATCAAGTTCTTCTTCTGCATCCCTTTTTGAACTTCCAGATGCTAACTCAGGAACTGCTTTGTCAACTCCACTCTTTATTGGAACAAAAGTTTTTACCTTCCTCATTGTTGTTTCAAAAAATGTCTTGATCTCATCAAATGAATATCCTCTCAACTGCTGCAGTGTATAACCTCCTATGTTCTTGATATAATTAGACATATAAGTCCTCTGTTGAGCCTGTATGGGTGGCTTGTTCCTCCTTTCTTAAGCTCTTTTAGCAGCAAAATACCTCTTTCTCTAGTTGATAAACTCTGCAAGCAATCTTGCTTGTTCAGCTTTAGTGTACTTTTCTCTTTCCTCTTCTTGTAACCTCTGTGCTAACTCTTCATCAGCTTCAACTCTAGCTTGTATGTCATCCCATTCTTCAATATTAAGATAGCTAGCTGCTTCATGTACATTGGCAATCCTCTGCCTCTCTTCTTCCTCAAATTCAGCTTGCAATCTCTTAGCTGTTTCAAAATCAAATCTTTCTTGTTCTTGCTGCCTCTTTGTCTTGGTCTGTACAGTTTCAGATTCATCCAATTTTCTTTTACCTTTGTCTTTGGCTGCACTCTTCCTTATATAGACCATTGTCTCAGCCATGGTAATGTCATCAGTAGTAGAAACTCTTGTGGGACTAACAGTACTAACAGCAACACTAGCAGTAGTAATTGCTGCACCAGCAGTAGAAACTGGCTTAGCAGTCTTAATATCTTTCTCTGCAGTAGAAACTTCCTTATCAGCATCAAAATCATGTTGAGGAGATAGGAACTTTACAATTGTATCCAGCAACTCGTCAAATGTCTACCCAAATTGAATTTAAAAATCCACTCACATGAAAACTCTTGTAACGTGTTTAGTTTATAGATTAAAAGATAAGATTTTATCTTTTTAAGTTTTTTCAAAAGCTAGAAGATGATAAATTATGTTAAATATATAACATAATTGATTTATAATGTTTCGATCGACGAATGATAACGACAAATGTGTCGGGCTATAATAAAATCGAGTCTTAAAATATTTAAATAAATTTTTATAATTAATATAAAAATATTACATTTTGATACCCTTGAGAATATGAAAATGACAATATATACTCTTGGTATATATTAATTTACACTTTTAACCTTTTACTTTATATCTTTAAACATTTAAACCTTTAGCTTTAGAGTATGGCAAAACAAACCCCTGAAGTTTAACTTTAGGATAATTACATTTTTGGCCCGAAAGTTTAAGATTTTTCAAAAAGTTACAATATATACCCCTATGCATGAAATGTTTTGCGTTTTTAGTCCAAAATCCATAATAGTGTGATTTTAATCTTGAAATAATTTTAGAGCATATAGCTTATCAAAATAAGTTAAAATAAATAAGTTTTACGAGCTTGAAGCTTATGAGCTTAAAAATCCAAAAATGGGCACGTTTGGTTTAGAAAAATCAACCCATTGGGTTTAGGCTTTTTAGGATGTGATATTTAATTGCTTATATTATAATATGATTTAAGAAGCTTATAGAAATAGCTTAAAAGACTGTTAAGACCTTATAGTTATATGGGTTTCAAAAAATTAGGGTTAAGGGTTTGAGGGTTTTAGGGTTTTTAGGGTTGCGTTTGGGTTTAGGGATAAACCAATGAGTAAGCTTTAGGATTTAAGGGATTGATTTTTCATAAGATCATAAGGATGTATAGGGTGATATATAATCTAAAACAAATTCGATAGCTTATTGACGAAGATGGTGAAGACTTACCAAAAGCATGAATGGGTCAAAATTGATGAATTGGGTCTAAACACTAAGTTATGAATCAAAGATCCTTTTTCTTAAAAATCCTGGCTTCTACTATTGCTAAAATTCTTTCTTTTTCTTCTATGGAATGGCTAGAACATTCATTTTTTTTAAGGTAGTATGAAGTTTTGATGGTGAATTGAAAGTGTATGTATGTTTTCGTGTATATATAGGGTAAATTTAGGAGTAGTGGCCAAGTTTACTCGTAGTAGGGACCCAAGTTTACTTGGAGTGTGGCCAAGGGTTTTTGCTTAGAGTCCACGGTGGTGAAGAGGTGGAGGTAGGGTGCTAGCCTATGTAGTGAACTATGGTAATGTGGGTGGGTTGCTTGGTCGGGGGACAAAGTAGGTGAAAGGAAGGCTAGCAAGGTGGGGATCATGGGTGGTGCTTAGCAAGGTAGTAGGCAAGGTGGTGAATCATGGTGGTGCTTAGCAAGATAGTAGGCAAGGTGGTGCATCATTGAGAAGGGTGGTTGCTAGGTTAGGTTTTAGTTTAAAACTAGTTTAAGGTGTACGGGTTGTTTAGGGTTTTCGGGTTAGGGTTTTAGTTTTTAGGAAGAGTTAGGATTGTAGGTGGCATGGGAAAATGGGAGGAAAGGAATATTTATATGTGATGCTTGTTGAGAACTTGTAACATGTACTAGAAAAGGTTGTTACGAAATCCCTTAGAAAAAAAATGGAGGGGAAGAAAGCCTATTTTGATGTTGTACATTGCCGGGGTGTTGTTCTTAGCGTATTTAGAGAGTTGTACTAGGGGTTTGGAGGGAAATATAATTCAAATATTATTCATTGTAACCTTGTACACATGCCTTATTAGATTGTACTTTTGGTTTGTATGTAAACATTACATATAGTTAAGGTTTTGTTATAAACGTTAACGTTTAAAGTCCGTTTTGATATAACGTTATGAAAAGTATGTTAAATAGATAATGTATGGTGATTAAAACATATTGCTTGACATATTATAACGTTTACTTGCTATAAACATTGATGGAATTGGCATTGGTAGGTTGCGTGAGCACGTTTACTTTTGTTATGCAGGTTACGTTGCATAAAGATGGAATAAAGCAAAAATATTTCCATGAAAATGGTTGCATCTAATTTATAGATGGTAATTTACGCCTTGAAACATGCATCTAATGTTAATATGATGGGATAATTTACATAGAGGAAAATTTTTTTTTTTATGTGGGTTGTTTAATATATTTACCGCTTTCAAAGCCTCAAAAACTTTGGAGGAAGCCATTTACATAACCGAAGTTAATGGATCAGGTAACAAAGGCAAAATTTTGTTGCAAGGAAAAAACCATGATCACAAACAAAAAGTTTATGGATGAAGAACCTTCACTAACAGCAACTACCCCCCCCCAAAAATAAAAATACGTACAAAAACAATAGCAACCGCAACAATGATCTCCAACAACTGTGAATAGAAGCCAAGAAACCATCAGGGTTATGCTGGTCACCCCAAAATTTGAAAACAGTTGTAGTATACTGGAAAGCCTTCCCCTGTGTAGAAATGCACCCCCCTGCATTCCACAAGAGGATAGCTTGTTAAGGTGAAAACTTGCAACAAGGGATGTGGTCATCTGACAGGTGAACTGCAAAAATAAAGGGACAGCACTGGATTAGTAACCTGCAACAGTATCAGTTAACTTGTCATGCTGTAGAGAGACAAGGGCAGTACAAAAATCAGTGTCCAAGCAAACATCAAATCCCATGGAAGAGCATACTTACTGAGGGAGATGAACGCTCACCAAGACCCGAATTGTAGTTTCGGGTTTAAGTTCCATCTATACCCAACATCTTGCTTGAGTATTATTTGATTAACGAGCGTTATAAAGTTTTGTATCCATATCTCTTGCATTCTATGCTTAATATCCCACCCTTCACTAGATTTACTAGACATTGAAATGGCCAATGGAAACCTAGTAGCACTGAATACCGTTATCCAGGGTTGCACACTGATTTTGTTAAACCTAACCTTTCAAAATGACTCATGCCATTAAATCTCGGTAGTTTGGCACGTCAGTTATGGTATCGGATTAGTTATCCAAGGATCATGCTAGATTTATCTATGATGAGAAAGTCGTCCACATCCAATCGACGGGTGTAACTTTGATCATCCGAGGGGGATCGAAGTAAAACCGACTAAACCCATTCCTGTTTTAAACACGAAAGGTATATATCAGGGGTATCAAGTTTTCGTAGACCAAGTAACGAAAAAGAAGTCAGATGAAAAATGAAGGAAGATGTATACCGGTAGTCATGAGAATTTCTGGAAGTTTTTCCTTGAAGTTACACGGCCTTCCTCTTGCTCGCCAAGTAGAAATTCCAAAATATTGAATTTAATGCCTGGAGCGGGCAACTGTGCCCAGAGCACCTTACAGATTAGTCTTCAGAAAAAATCAATTGCAGGAACTATCAAACCAAACTTACAAGATTTAGCAGGACCGAGGTTTTTTTTATGCCGACCGTAGTACTTCGCCCTGGGGAGATCATGTCTTATTTGTTAAAAGAAGACGGATCTTTAGAATGTGTATCGATTAACCGAGAGTTGAATAAACGCTCCAGTAGAATCGTTCCATTACCAGGATCGATGATTTTTTCGACCAAACTTTAAAGTTCGTCTACTTACTCAAAATTGACTTGAGAATCAGGCTTTATCACCCACTGAGAGTCGGGAACAAGATATTCCCAAGATGCCTTCAGAACGATGGTGAATGAACACTTACAAATTCCAAGTAATACCATTGGGTTTAACTAACACGCGCCTGCTGGGTTCATGGATCTCATGAACCGTGTGATGTAAACCATACTGGATAATTTTTGTGATATTGTTCATTGTTTAATGATATTTATCTATTCCGTAAACAAAGAAGAACATGCAGATCACCTGAGAATAATCTTGGAATTACTCAAAAAGGAGAAATTGTATGCTAAGTTTTCTAAAGTGTGATTTCTGGATCAGTATCGTGTAATTTCTCTAGGAGCCTAATTGATAATCAAGGAATTCACGTTGACCCCGCCAAGATTGAAGCAGTTAAGAATTGGGCACCTCCTACCACACCTACAGAAATACGCCAATTCTTAGGACTCGCCGGCTACTATCGAAGATTCATCAAAGATTTTTCAAAGATTGCAAAGTCTTTGACTGAATTAACTTAGAAAAACAAGAAGTACATCTAGGGAGAAGACCAAGAGTCAGCCTTCCAACTGTTAAAACAGAAACTTTGTGAAGCTCTAATCTTAGCATTACCAGAAGGAAATGATGACTTTGTCGTTTTACTGTGAGTGCTCACTCAAGGTTTAGGAGACAGTGTTATGCAAAAAGAAATGTTATTCATATGCATCTCCGAACAATCAAGCCTCATGAATGAAGAGATATCCACACACGACCTCGAATTAGGAGCAGTAGTGTTCGCTCTTAAAATTTGGAGACACAATCTGCACGGCACAAAGTGTACTGTGTTCACTGATCATAAAAGTCTTCAACATATCCTTGATCAGAAAGAGTTGAACATGAGACAACGTCATTGGCTAGAATTGCTCGTTGATTACGATTGTGAGATTCATTACCATCCTAGAAAGGCAAATGTTGTAGCAGTTGCCTTATACCAGAAGGAACGAATCAAACCACTCCGAGTTAGATTATTAGTCATGACCCTTCACCTGCATTTCTTGTCCAAATCCCTTGTCTTTTGCTAAAATGCTCACTTGGTCCCTGAAAACTAATAATAAATAATTAAGTAACATTTTTAGGCATTTATAACATGTTTATAATCATTTTCAAAGGGATTTTGATATTAAAATGTACTAATTATTTGATGTTATCAAATATTCCCCCACTTGACTTCTACTTGCCCTCAAGTAGAACCATTTAGAATAATTCATAAAAAGATTTCTCCAATTTGACTTGAGGAAATGAATTTATAAGTTACTTATGCCAGAAAATATCAGAGCCGAACACCTCACGAAAAGGGGATAAAAAACACTCAACTCTCATTACTAATCTAAGTGTTCAATTTCGGGGTGATCACTTAACTGGACGAACATAGTATGTGTTATGTCATAAGCTTGGAAAGTACACAAGTCTCCACCTACTAGAATTAGGGTCTAAACAGTCTCCAAGGCAACATGGGTGACATTTGGTTTATTGGGTGATATAAAAGGGTTAGGATAGACATGGGATACACTTTTAATGGTTGTTAAGATAAAAACATGAAACAAATAGTCTTAAGTAATCTAAGGCTGTCATAAGTAGCTACTATCCATCCAAGGTCCAAGAGTCTGAGTTCGAAAACCTGATCTTTGATAATGGGCTACTAGCTCTATTCTTCATAATTGTTGAGATGGCTTGGTGCAATAATGGGTTACTAGCTCCATAATTTTTAACTTAATTTGCACCATCTTTACATTTTTGAGCACATGGGTGGCTTTTTAGTTGCACTGTCTTTTCTTCATTTTCTTTCTTTTTAAACATGCAAATGCTATAGGAGTTTATATCTTTTTATTATTGCCCCTGCAGCATTTGATATAATACATACATCCCCCCACTTAAGATGAACAACGTCAAAAGTGATGACATAGGGGGGTCTTTATAGATCATAAATGATTGGTCTTCCACGAATGCATACATTTTTGTTCCTATTCCCCCGAACCATGGACTTAAGTAGCTAGAGATTTCAACACAAAGAAAATAAAGACTACAGGGTAGGCTAAGGTGAAATGGTGTAACAAAACATATAGGGTTTAAACAGGATAGGCTTGACAAGGTGATCTAGGGGTATCTTGCACTGATAGTGAGCGCAACTAGGGTTTTACACGGGGAGGTCGATAAGTCAATGTGACAAGCCGATAAACACACACACATATAGGCTTTTTGGGTGATTTCCTAAAATGTTTCCTTTTTAAACAGTCTATTCCAACTAACCAATTAGGTCTTAACAAGATGTACATGACAAGTTCTAATGTCTACAATACTACCGGCACTCACATGTATTTGGTGGATTTTATGTATAATAGATGAAAACAGAATATTAGGCTTAATCTCACCAATTAATTATAGGATAATAATGTGCTCGGCAAAGATTTATTCTAGTTTAGTAAGAAAAACATGTCAAAATTTTAAAATTGGCACCATTTTTCAAAGAAAACTAGGAAATCGAAGGCAAATATAGGTCAAGTGATAATTCTACTCCCATCCCTTATAACAACCCACAATTTTCATCTATGTAATTATCCATCTATTAAATTAGATGCAATTTTCATCTGTATAATAATCCATCTATTAAATTAGATGCAACCATTTTTATAGAAAGATTTTTTGCTTTATTCCATCCATAATGTAACGTAACTTACATTACAAAAGTAAACGTGCTCACCCAACCTACCAATGCCAATTTCATCAACGTTTATGGCAAGTAAACGTTATAATATGTCAAGCAATATGTTTTAATCACCATTTTATCATACGCTATCTATTTAACATACCTTCCACAACGTTATTTCAAAACGGATTTGAAAACATTAACGTTTATATCAAAACCCTAACTATATGTAAGGTTTACATACAAAATAAATGTACAAGCTTTTAAGGCATGTGTACAAGTGTACAATACATAACATTTGAAAATCT
>BQNB010056962.1:0-34325 GCA_026074375.1 Tanacetum coccineum
GAATAGCTAAGATGAATCTGATTTGGGTCGAACGCCACTTTTACAAGTATCTTTCATCTCCTTACACTTGGGTTCACTCTTTGCTGTGGACTCGAGATCTAATTCTACTTCATTGTCAAATGCTGCATAACCTAAAGACTCAGAGTTTGACCCTATTTCTGACGCCTCCTTCAATCCCTTCTTTTCTGACTCTTCCTTTTCTTCTTCTTCTTCCTCTTTCTTAGATGATGGGTATTCGGCATTTGCGGATCGTTAGTTTCATTCTAAGTCCCGTCGTTGGATCCGTATAGCGCTTAAGTCAAGTTAACGATTCCCCAACGAAATTTCTTACCGGTAGGGGGAGACATGTCTAAAATAATAAGGAAATAGTATATATTATATTAGATAATATTAGAAAAAAATAGAATAATTAAAACTTTCGGATTAGAGAGAAAATATAATACTTACGTAATTAAACACTTAAACCCTATAATGAAGCTATATGAAGGACTCCTAGGTTATAGTCTAGGTTCAACCACCTACTTCTCTATAACCATTGGCTCTGATACCAATCTGTCACACCCCGCCAAGGCGAAAACACGAGGCGTAACGTCATGGGTATCATCACAACACAATGGTGTCAACAATAGAGAAAACTAAATGCATTAAATAAAATGAAAATGGACACAAAGTGTCATGACAATACCAAACACAGGAAAAAGGAGTCTTGTATTGAGGTAAAAGAGTCACTCCAATACAAAGACATAACAAAATAATCCAAAGCCTAAAACAATCATAGATTCAATTCAAAACAAACACGAAAGGAAACTAGGGAAACTTTGCATGCAAGCCTACGGTCTCACAAGCCAATCTTTCTAACTTCACTTTCCTCATGATGCTCACCTAAAAATGATGCTTAAAATGTCAACAATAGTGTTGGTGAGAGTCATAGGTTTTAGACACGCAATAATACTCGCTTTTACTGTGATTATCAAAACAAAGGACAATAATGAACTACCATAAACTTATGCTAGCATGCAACCAAAATCAAATCATATAATCCACAAACATAACTTCCCTTTCGGGCTTAGAATAGCTGGCACTAAAATCAACCAAGCTCACCACGAAGGTATCACACAACATATCACATTGGGTAGGCGTACTCATCCGATCTAATAACCAACACAATATGGGTAGGCGCACCCCTCCGATCCAATAATCATGAAGCATGAGGTAGGTGTACCTCTTCCGATCCCAAATAACACTTGAATCACATAGTCATATAATAGTCATATAATGTCGAAAAGCAATTTAAAACATATAATCACAGTGATAAAACACTTTAAAACATATTTTGCATCATTTTCATCCTAGGAAAAACATAAAAATAGGACTATGAAACTCACCTGATGCACAACTACTTCACAATATCCTTGAAATCAACTATATACAAATAAAACCCATGTTACACGTGATTAGGCTAAATGCCCAAGACGATGTAACTATCAATTGATGGACTAATAGGTTTATACTATGATTATAAACCCTTTACCATACACTCCATATCCCACTTACACTCAGTATGCCTTTAATTATTTATTCTTGTTTTCTAGTTTTACGGTAGAATTTTGTAGTCACTTTATGACCACAAATAAAATACTAAATCACCAAATTGATTTTCCCCTTTCATTCCCTACCTTCCCAAATACTCATATAAGATCACATAAGCACACAAATATAACGCATAATAATACTTTAGTCAACTCTAACGGTTTGACTAACTTGATCAAGTCATGGTTGTCACAGTATCTCCTCTTTTAGGAAATTTCGTCCTGAAATTTAACTAGTAGGTTTAATAGCACGGTCAACAAACAATTGGGGATACCTAGCTTTCATATGGTCCTCACGTTCCCACGTAAACTCAGGGCCAGGCTTTGAATCCAAACAAACCTTAACAATTAGAATCTTACTACGTTTCAAACTCTTAACCTCACGATCCATAATTTCTACGGGTTCCTAAATAAAACGAAGGGTTTTGTCAACCTTAATCTCATCTAGTGGCACATGCAGATTTACATCGGCCAAACACTTCTTCAAATTTGACACGTGAAATGTGTCGTGCACGCTACTCAATTCCTCAAGCAATCTTAATCGATAAGCTACAGGACCGACCCTTTCAAGAATTTCAAATGGTCCTACACACCTTAGTGCCAACTTACCTTTCTTTCCAAAATGTATCACGCCTTTCTAAGGCGACACCTTCTGTAAACTTGATCTCCAATCTCAAACTCTAGTGGCTTTTGCCTATTATCAGCATAGCTCTTTTGATGATCTCTTGCAGCTTTGAGCTTTTCCTTTATCAAGACTACCTTATCAGTCGTCTCTTGTACTAATTCTGGTCCAATCAATCTACTTTCACCAATTTCAGCCCATAGGACGGGCGACCTACATATTCTTCCATACAGTGCCTCAAACGAAGCACATCAAATACTTGAATGGTAACTATTATTATAAGAACATTAAGCTAACAGTAGGTGAACATCCTAACTACCACCAAAGTCGACCACACATGCTCTTAACATATCTTCCAATGTCTGAATTGTACGCTCACTTTGTCTATCCGTCTGAGGATGATAAGCCGTACTCATATCCAATCGCATCCCTAAATCTTTCTGTAATGTTTACCAGAATCACGATGTAAACTGTCCATCTCGATCCGAGATAATCGATACATGCACTCCATGCCATGGGACGATCTCATCAGTGTACAACCTTGCCAACTTCTTCATACTGTAATCCTCATGTATCGCCAGAAAATGAGCTAACTTGGTCTGTCTAGCGACTATTACCTATATAGTATCATGCCTACTCTTCATCCTTGGTAACTTTGTGATAAAGTCCATAGTGATATTATCCTATTTCCACTCGTGTATCTTAGGTTGTTGCAATAATCCTGAAGGCCTTTGATGCTCAACTTTCACTTTCAAACAAGTTAAACATTTGCTAACATACATAGCGATATCCCTCTTTATACCAAGCCACCAATACATATCTCGAAGATCATAGTACATCTTATCCGCTCCCGGATGCACATAGTACCTAGTCTTATGAGCTTCGTCCATGATTATGGTTCTTACACCTCCCACTAACGGAACCCATATACGATCCATAAAGTATAAACTCTCACCTTCTTTTCGTTCCATCTGCTGGTCTAACCCGTGTAACCTTTCTGCTGGCACGTTCTCTTCCTTGAATGCCTCACTCTAGGCTGCCAGTATCATTTATTTAATTCTGGACTAAATAGTCATAGCCATTGCTCGTACACGTCTAGGTTTCACTCACTCTTTCCTACTTAAGGCATCAGCTACCACGTTAGCCTTGCCTAGATGATAGCGAATCTCATACTCATAGTCGTTGAATAACTCAATCCACCTCCTTTGACGCATATTCAACTCCTTTTGATCGAATATGTGTTAAAGACTCTTATGATCCATATAAATGACACTCTTTGTTCCGTACAAGTAATGCCTCAAAGTCTTAAGTGCAAACACTACTGCTCCTAACTCTAGGTCGTGTGATGTATAATTCTTCTCATGGATCTTTAATTGTCGTGGTGCATAGGTGATTACCTTGCTTCTTTGCATGAGTACACAACCTAATCCTTGATTCGACGTGTTACAGTAAACTACAAAATCTTTAGTTCCATCAGGCAATGACAGTATTGGAGCATTACATAAATTATCTTTCAACATCTGGAAAGCCTCTTCCTGCTCCGTGCCCCACTCATACTTCTTATTTTTCTGAGTCAACGAAGTAAGGGGTTTAGCAATCTTAGAGAAGTTTATGATAAAACGTCGGTAGTACCCAGCTAACCCCAAAAATGATCATATCTCGGATGGTGTCGTAGGAGCTTTCTAATTCTTTACTGCCTCAATCTTACTTGGGTCCACGTGAATACCGTTATGATTGACCACGTGACCAAGAAAATGCACTTCTTGCAACCAAAACTAGCACTTGGAAAACTTAACATACAACATCTCCTTCTTTAGCAGCCCCAACACCAACTTCAAATGAACCTCATGATCCTCCTTAGACTTTAAGTAGATCAAGATGTCGTCAATGAATACGATGATAAATTTATCTAAGTATGGTTTGCAAACCCGGTTCATTAAGTCCATAAAGACCGCTGGTGCATTGGTTAACCCAAAAGGCATAACCGTAAACTCAAAGTGTCCATATCGCGTCCTAAACACAGTCTTTGGAATATCATCCTCGTGCACTCTAAGATGATGATAATCCGACAGAAGATCTATCTTAGAGAAATAACGCGCTCCTTGCAATTGATCGAATAAGTCGTCGATCCTAGGGAGAGGGTATCTGTTCTTGACGATCAACTTGTTCAATTCATAGTAGTCTATATACATACGCATTGAATAGTCCTTCTTCTTAACAAACAACACTGAGGCTCCCCACGGAGAATGACTTAGCCGGATAAAACCCTTATCTTATAATTCTTGAAGTTATTCTGACAACTCTTGCATTTTTGAGGGTGCTAGACTATATGGAGACTTCGGAACCGGCATCGCTCCAGGAATTAAATCTATGCAGAACTTAATTTTTTGTTGTGGTGGTAATCCTGACAAGTCTTCTGGAAATACCTCAATGAAATCTCGTACAATGGGAATATCACTCAACTTTGGTTCTTCTGCCTTCGTGCTCATTAGTGTTTTCGGGCCTCCTAAAGTATGTTCCCCTTGAACACGAAGTATCTTACCACTTTCCAACGGTATCCTAACCACCTTCTCATGACATACCATCTCAGCCTTATTCTTAGATAACCAGTCCATCCCTACAATCACATCAAAACTTCCATGACCTAATGGTATCCAATCTATAGTGAACAAGGAATTTCCTAGTTTAGTTTGCAATCACGGATAATCCTATCAACTTCTTTTTTCTTACCATTAGCTACTTCTATTATATAACCAAGGCTTACGATACTAGGTTTCACATTTAGTAAGGGTGCAAACTTAGTGGAAATAAAACTAAAATCAACTTCAAAATCAAAAAGTACAGTAGCAAAGTGATCATTTAAAGAGAAAGTACCCGTCACAACGTTAGGATCCTGCAGAGCATCGACTACATTCACACTGAAAGCTCTTCCTCTAGCTTGATTTTCATTATTCCGGGTGTTTCGGTTGCCTTTTAAAGCTAGACGGTTTCCTGCTTGACCAGGTGCTCGGTTCAACTTAGGACAAGTATTGTGAAGATAATCGAAGCTCCCACATTCATAACAAACCCTTTGATTATTTTCCATCCTGACAACACTAACTGGTGCCACCTACCTAACCGGTGCCTAATAATCTTTGGCAAAGTGACCTGGTTTCTGACAGTTATAACACAACCTACAAGGTCCACCTTCTGGATGATAAGCTGAACACTTAGCACACTTAGGATATGAGCCTATATTTTTATTTCTAGGAGGGGATGTCACCACAAATCCTTGTTATTATCTTTCCATGAATAGCACTATGTATCGTGGTATCTCAACGGACTGCCTTGTCAATGTACCACAACGGACCGCCTCATTAGTAAGTATCCCAACCTTCAGAATAACACTATGTATCATGGTTGGTTGAGTTACTCGAAGCATTTTACAAATTTGAGGTGGCAATCCGTTTATATACCTCCCAATACGCTTCGATTCAAGAGTTACCAAGTGTGGGACTAGTTTGGCCAACTCATGGAATCGATCAGTATACCCTGCATGATTAGCCCCAATCATAGTATGTTCTAAGAATTCACTCTCTAACTTTTCCATTTTTTTGCTTGGACAAAACTCTTTCACAAGCAACGCCTTAAAATTAGCCCATGACATACCTATAACAGCCTCACGACCCCTTGCCTGAACCTGGGTGTTCCATCAAGTCAAGGACTTATTTATGAACGAACTAGCAACATACTTCACCTTTTGATTTTCTGCACATCCACTATTTTCTAGTACAGACTTCATTTTCTCAATCCACCTAGTAAGTGCTACCGCACCACCCTTCCCATCATAGTCTTGGGGATTACAAGCCAAGAATGTCTTGTAGGAACATCTATTGTTCCCACCATTTCCACCATTAGCATTTGCATTGTTCACATTATTGGTTACTTGGGTGACGATTTGAGGAAGGATGGTTTGTAATTGTTGCGCGATGATAGCAGCAATGTCAGGGTTCTCATCGTTGCTAGGACCACTTCTTCGGGATAGAGCCGTTTTTATAAAAGATAAAATTTATATACATTAGACGATATAATAAGGATTCCCAATCCCATAATATTATCATACTTTACACATTACCATATACGTATAAGTATATCCAACACATAACGTGTCAACATTAATCCATGTAATCATACTTGCAAGTCCACTTGTGTTGTGGCGCATGTATAATTATATTGGCCACCATAATTATAGATGCCCTCTTTTATAAATGTACTCCCTCATATGACGACACTTTTTAAGGTTAACACACCACATAACATATATTTCAAATCATTCAGCTCATGACACGCGGAAATAATCTGACAAATACTTAATTCATAATATTAAAATACTTGAAAATTCAAAAGTCAAAAGTAACATTCCTAAACATGCCTTCAACCATACAAAAACGAACTAAAATTTTCAAAACATGAAACAAGATGGATAGTCGGGTAACATATAGGCAGAATAGCTAAAATGAATCTGGTTTGGGTCGAATGTCACTCTTACAAGTATCTTCCATCTCCTTACACTTGGGTTCACTCCTTGCTGTGGACTCAAGATCTGACTCTACATCATCGTCAATTGCTACATAACCTGGAGGCTCAGAGTTTGATCCTATTTCTGACGCCTCCTTTTTCTCTTCTTCATCTTTTTCTTCATCCTCTTATTCCTTAGATGATGTGTATCCAAGGAATGGAGATATTGTGCCATCCTTTGAAATCATTCTCATTTCCTACTTCATGATCCATTCTTTTTCCAGTTCTTTCATGATCAACTTTTCCTCAACTCGGCACGGATATAGTTCAATGGGTATTCGGCATTTACAGTTTGTCCGTTTTATTCTAAGCCCCGTCTCTGGGTCCGTATAGCGCTTACGTCCAGTTGGGAAAACAGTTCCCCAACGAAATTTCTTACAGGTAGGGGGAGACATAACTAAAATAATAATAAGGTATTAGTATATATTATATTAGATAATAGTAGACAAAAATAGGATGATTAAAACTTTCGAATAAGCGAGAAAATATAATACTTACGTAATAAAACACTTAAACCTTAATATGCAGCTAAATGAAGGACTCCTAGGTTATAGTCTAGGTCAAACCACCTACTTCTCTATAACCAAAGGATTTGATACCATTCTGCCATACCCCGCCAAGGCAAAAACACAAGGTGTAACATATTGGGTATCATCACAACACAATGGTGTCAACAACAGAGAAAACTAAATGCATTAAATAAAACGAAAATAGACACAAAGTGTCATGACAATACCAAACACAGGAAAAAGGAGTCTTGTATTAAGCTAAAAGAGTCACTCCAATACAAAGACATAACAAAATAATCCAAAGCCTAAAACAATCATAGATTCAATTCAAAACAAACACGAAAGGAAAACTAGGAAAACTTCGCATGCAAGCCTACGGTATCACTAACCAATCTTCCTAACTTCACTTTCCTCATGATGCTCACCTGAAAATGATGCTTAAAATGTCAACAATAATGTTGGAGTCATAGATTTTAGACACGCAATAATACTCGCTTTTACTGTGATTATCAAAACAAAGGACAATAATGAACTACCATAAACTTATGCTAGCATGCAACCAAAATCAAATCATATAATCCACAAACATAACTTCCCCTTCAGGCTTAGAATAACTGGCACTAAAATTAACCAAGCTCACCACAAAGGTATCACACAATATATCATATTGGGTAGGCGTACTCATCCGATCCAATAACCAACACAATATGGGTAGCCGTACCCTTCCGATCCAATAATCACGAAGCATGAGGTAGGCGTACCTCTTCCGATCCCAAATAACACTTGAATCACATAGTCATATAATAGTCATATAATGTCGAAAAGAAATTTAAAACATATAATCACAGCGATAAAACACTTTAAAACATATTTTGCATCATTTTCATCCCAAGAAAAACATAAAAATAGGACTATGAAACTCACCTACTTCACAATATCCTTGAAATCAACTAAACACAAATAAAACCCATGTTACACGCGATTAGGCTAAATGCCCAAGACGATGTAACTATCAATTGATAGACTAATAGGTTTATACTATGATTATAAACCCTTTACCATACACTCCATATCTTACTTATACTCAATATGTCTTTAATTATTTATTCTTGTTTTCTAGTTTTACGGCAGAATTTTGTAGTCACTTTATGACCATAAATAAAATACTAAATCACCAAATTGATTTTTCCCCTTTTATTCCCTACCTTCCCAATGGGTTATAAACTACTGTGATTTTTTAGAAAAAAAATCATATAATCCTAACTATTTTATAAAAATTCAACATCACAAAGTACCCAAATTCGGATCTGAACGCACACAAAAAAGTTTGATTTTTCTAAAAATACTTAGACAATGAATTAATACTTGTGTTTTGAGCTGGAGTTAATAGACACATAAAATATGACCTCTAATTTTTGGATAACCTCAATTCAACTTTTAAGTAGGGGTTTTACTCCCCAAAATCTGACCAAAATCTGACCCGAATTTACTTTTTTTACAACTTTTTTGCAACTTTTTTTGCAAAAATTATTTGACTAACTTTCTGACCTCAAAACCTTTCGAGGCCAGATTTTTTGGAAACTAGACTCTCTGAACTTAAATTTACACACAAGATTCAACCTAAAAATCGTTTTTATCATAAAGATATCATTCAATCAACACGACCTAAAATTCTGCCAAACCCTAACTTTCAATCTAACGCGTTCTAAACTAAACCGTTTACACCCACATGCTCTAAATCGAATCCCGAACACTCCCATATAGTCTTATATCATTAATTTATCGAAAATTTATGAACCCTAATTATTCCATCATTTAAAGTTACTAATTATAAAAAGATTAAACAAAAACTTAATTGAAACATACCTAAACCTTTACTTGATTACCCTTAAATCACCACCTTGGTTCTTGATAAAAAAATAATATTTTTTTTCTTCTTGAGGGTTTCGGCCGAACAAACAAAATAGGGAGATAAAGTGATTTAAAGATTTATTAAATTTGTATTTATACTATATAGAATCCTAATTTAACTCAAACTTTGTTTCCTTTTTTTTCTTTAAAATCGGTCGATTAACAACCCTTTTTATTATTAATAAATACATATTTACCCCTTTATTTTCTTATTTTTATAAAAACCTTTATTAATTTTGCAAACCTTTTAAATAAAAACTAATTTTAAACTTACTATTTATAAATTTCATTTTATAAATTACTTTTCTAATTTAGAAAAACTTATGCTTAATTAATTTAAATATTATACTAAAATAAAACCTAATAATACATTATATACTCTTACGCTCATATAACAATTATTCACCAAATTGCACGATAACACATAAAATCATGCTATTATTTCCATTGTCACAAAATGTGAACGAAATGAAATAGCTACCAAAACCACAAAATCCAATCACTAATAGATGAACACACATCACGGATTGATACCAAATACTCATATAAGATCACATAAGCACACAAATATAACACATAATAATACTTTAGTCAACTCTAACGGTTTGACTAACCTGCTCAAGTCACGGTTGTCACAAGTGATGACGATAGTGCCAAATAAGAGCTCTATTTATAAGTATCAAATCTGTTATGACATAACAGTTATGTATACGTTACACCGTAACCATGCTGATATGGCTTCCAATGCTCCAGGCTTAAATTGTGTAAAGGCGTAACTCCAACATCGATGTTACGCCGTAATGATGACTAGGATGAGTAATCTTCCTTTAACGTAATGTGTTACGGCGTAATGTCTTAGCAATGGTTACACCGTAATCCTTGTGCTGACTCATTCCTGCATTAATCTTGGTTACGGCGTAACTTCTGCGGGGAGGTTACGCCGTAATTAGCCTTGAGTTCCTTCATTTGCTTGATTTTCACGTCTAAATCCCATGTCTCTTGCTCCAATGCTCGTATTTTTCCTATAAACTAAATATAAGTGATTAAGTATTGTTTTCAAACATTTATAACATAATTACAAGTATTTTCATAGGGAATTTGATACTAAAAAGTATTAACTATTTGATGTTATCAAATATCCCCCCACTTGACTTCTATTTGCCCTCAAGTAGAACTGTTAGAATAATTTATAAAAAGATTTCCCTAATTTAACTTAGAGAAATGAATTCATAATTTTCTTATGCTAGAAACATCAAAGTTGAACACCTCACGAAAAATGGGATTTTAAAATCACTAAACTCACAAACTAGTCTAAGTGTTTCATTTTTTGGGTGATCACTCAATTACACTGTCATGGCATGTATTCTATCATAAGCTTGGAAAGTACACAAATATGCACCAACTAGAATTAGGGTCTAAACAGCTCTTATAGGAAACAAGGGCGACACAAAGGTTTACGGGGTGAATCATCCTTTATATGCAATCTTTACCAAAAGCATTACACCAACAAGGGAGACAAAATCACCCACACATATTCGTAATGACGAATGAGATATGTATGATTGCTTAGTCCCTCATTCGAGAAAAACCAAAGGTTAGATTTGAGAATGATATAAGGTAGGATAAGACATGGGATACACATTAATTGGTGTTAAGTAATATACACAAAACAAATAGTCTAAAATATTCTAAGGTTGTCATAACCAGCTACCGTCCATCTATAAGCCCAAGTATCCAAGTCCAAAAATCTGATCTTCAATAATGGGCTACTAGCTCCATTCTTCACAATCATACAGATGGCTTATAGTTGCACCATCTTTACATTTTTAGCACATAGACGGCTTATAGTTGCACCATATTTATATTTTTTTTATAACTTATTGGTTTTATAACATGTAGCCAACATGAATATGCTACAGAGGTTTAAATCTTTTTATTATTGCCCGTGCAAAATATGATACAATACACATATCCCCCCACTTAATATGAACAATATCAAAAGTGATGATACATGGGGTCTTTATAGATCAGTAATGATAGGTCTTCCACGAACGTGCAAAATTTCTAAACCTATTTCCCCGAACCATGGACTTAAGTAGCTAGAAATTTCTACACAAAGAATATAAACTACATGGTTGGCTAAGGCGAAATGGTGTAACAAAACAAGGATTGGCTTAACAAGGTGATCTAGGGGTATCTTATACTAAAAATAAGTGCAACAAGGGGTTTTACATGGGAGGTCGACAAGTCAGAGTAACAAGTCGACAAACACACACATATAGGCTGTTTGGGTGAATTTCTAAGAAGTTGCCTTCTTAAACTGTCTATTCCTGCTAATTAATTGAGTCTCGAAATGATGTACATGCCAAGTTCTAAAGTCTACAATACTACCGGTACACTCATATTTTTGGTGAATTTTTGTATAATATTTGAAAATGGAATCTTTAGGCTTAACCTTACCAATTGACATAAAGGGTAATAGTGCGCTCGACAAAGATTAATTCTAGTTTAGTAAGAAAAACATGGCAAATTTTTTAAAATTGGCACAAATTTCAAAGAAAACTAGAATATCAAAGGAAAATATCAGTCAAGTGATAATTCTACTCCCATCCCCCCCCTACTTGGTTTATACAATGTCCCTATTGTACATTGATAACGCTTAAATTATACATGTTTTTGGCGGCGTTATTTATATATATTTGATCATTTCTCATAAACTTTTGATACTTAATCGACTGTATTTGCTATTATAGGTTCATGGTATGTGTCGTGGAAGAATACAAAAGATTACACGAAGAAATTAAGCTTAAATGAAGAAATAACTTAAGTTAATGATCGCCCGACACCTGTACACTGTTTTGGCCATAACTCGGTCATACGAACTCTGTTTTAGTTGGTTCAAGCAGCCACACAAAGAGAATTCAATTATCTACAACCATAAAAAAGGCCAAGTGCTGAAGTTGCAGAAAGTGCGGCGATTTTACCCAAAGTGCGGCGCACTTTTCAGTCTGTGGAAAAATTAAAGGCAATTAAATGCTAAGTGCATTAATACACTATGTGCGACGCACAAATAAGTTTGTGCGGCACACTTTTACCCCCAAAGAGCTTACAAATACCCTCCCTGGCTCTCTTATTTCACACATTCTTACACACAAACCCCAAGTTCGTTTACAACACTTAGAAGAAGTGTTTTTGGTGATAAAGGCCTCAAAAACCTTTGATCTAAACACCCCTTCAAACCACCATCGACTACCACCACTATCCACCATCGATTTCCAGCAACCAACTACTATTCTTACACCTCATACATCCGTTTCCAGAATCTAACACCCATATACTTAGAGAATCAACCATAATTCTTCAAGTGTTCATCATAAAACCCATTACCAAACACCCCTTTTCCGTCTACCATTGTTGTTGTTGTTGAATTCTAAGGATATTGGTGATATATTCTGGTTGGTTACAGAATTATAGGGAGAGACTTGATATTGGAATCATTGGTTGATGTTGGAATTGGTTATTTAGTCGAATAATTGGTTATTCGATCTTTTGTTCTCATACACTTTCGTTTACGAATCGTTGGTACATTCTTATTTATATTTATGATGAAATATTATGAGTTTATCATTTATAATATGGTTGTTATGAATATGAACATGGAGTAGTTGTATTATGTTTGTTTGGGCAATATGTGATCTTGGATATGGAGCGTTTGGATATGTGTTTATTGAATTGGTAAAACATATTTTATACAAGAATATAGGCCGAAAGGGTTCTTTTATATATGTGTTTAATCATTCCACTTAATATATTGGTTATAATAACTTATAAAGGCCGAAAGGATTTGTTGTTATTAATCGATATAATCACTCGTTATATTTATAGGCCGAAAGGATTTGTAACTTGTGATATCTTTATTCTCGAAACTTATAAACACTATCCTAAACACTTCATTTTCTTAGTGATCATTGTCTAAACAAACATACTTTAATCATTTACTTGAATCATCCTTTTATCCGATATATGTACGATTTGGTTAATTTGAACCGTGACAATCATTTTAGCCTTAGCACCTTAATTACAAACTGTGAAAACTTTAATTCTCGTGGAACGACCAGGACTTACCTAATCCTATATTACACTCGAATAGGGTACACTTGCCCGAATGTTGTGTTTTTAGTAAAAATCAGTATTTCTAATTATTATAAATTTAAAGCTTAGAAAACACACATTAAGTTTTTGGCGTCGTTGTCGGGGAATTGTTTAAGTTGTTATAAGTTTGTTTCTTGTTTTAGGTGCTATTTTATTTCACAAATTTTTCAAACTCGTCGTACCGTTTCTGGAAAATGGAAACCAAAAATCATTTTTTTTCCAGGAAGTACGCCGCACAACCTATTTGTGCGCCGAATTTCCTGAAAACCCAGGAAGTACGTCGCACTTTCTGCAAATTTTCACAAACATAATCTTATTTCAAAAACCAAAACCAAAACCAAAACCCCCAATCTGCTAGTCTTAGGTTCTATAATCATTTAGAATACTAACCGTACTATCAACAATTCACTTCACCTAAACACTAACACGATCAACCCAATCTATCTATTCTCTCTACGATTACCACGATCTAACTATACTCTCTATGATCACCACGATCTAACTATTACACACAATTACACAAGATGCACAAATGATTTACAAATTATAACACAATCGTAACTACGTTACGAGAACACAAACTAAGCTATAATACTTCGTAACTTGATGGTAGGAAGTATTCTTCTCTTGCACTTGAGGATCTAAGCTTGGATCACTTGGAGACAAATACTTAGAATTAAATTATTAAAGGAATAGAAGTGAATGTAAACTGATTTTAGAACAGAAAGAAAATGTATGTAAAAGGTGAAAAATCAGTTGGGAACATTTTGCTGTTTAAAGGCAAAGGTGGGAGCGTTTTGGACAGGCCGCCCCCCTTAGCTCCTATGCCAGCCCCCTTATCACTAAGGGGGCGCCCTTACCTTTAAGGGGGCCGCCCATAGCTGGACGCTCCCATTTTTGTCTTTTCCAGGGGAGGTGTTTTCTGGATCAAATATATCCGTTTTTAGGTGGAAAATTTGAATTCAAAACATTTATTTTGAATAAAACATTTCTTATAAATACAAAAATGTTTTGTATAAGTTATAAAAATGTTTGTTACATTTTATAAAAAATGTGAGGTTGAATAAAAATTTCTTTGATCATAAAATGCATTAAGCATTTATTTATTCATACCTTTAAGTGATTAAATTTTCGAAATGAAAATTTACGACTAATTACTTGTTTACGTTTAATTTTACATTGAGCGTTTTTACATTTTGTGATTATCAAAACGTAGAGAGGTCAAAAAATATTAATAACGTTTTTAGGCATTATTTCTATCAACATGCTTATAAGATTCCCTATAAGATAGAGCAATGCAATTTTCTGACGGATTTGGAAAAGAGCACACAAAATCGGTCTACTTTAAGAATGAGGAGGACAAAAGAAGAGGAGTAGAATATGTGATGAATAAGATATTGGGGTTCTTTAAAGAATATTTAGAGCTTGGACCCGAATACTTGATTGGACTGGAAGAAGGTAAAGTAAGTGACGAAGGAGGAGTCACGTAAGGAGTGTGACTCTAAGTATAGTTACAAGACTCGTAAAATAAAGAAAAGCGCTTATTGGGAGGCAACCCAATCCATTTTATTTTCCTGAATTGTAGGAATGTCTTGTGTGTCTTGTGTCTTGTTAGAATCATATGTTTGTACTGGTTAATTTCCATGGTTTATGCAGTATTTTTCCAAGAAATCACTAATGGAATTGTGTGTAGAAAATTTTCCAAGAAAACAAATAGAGAATTTTTACAGTTTCTGGAGACGACGTCAGGATTTTTCCTGATGACGTCGCGTTTCCAGATTTTGTAAAATTCGATTTTTTATTATTTTTGAAAAATTAATTTTGTATAATTTTCATAATTTGTAATTTTCATAAAACTCACGATTACATTAGCACATTCATCCTATCTTTATTGCTTTTTTTTGTAAAGGGTTTCCCCGGTAAATGTATTACACCAAAAAGCGTTGAAGTACAAAGATGTAGGTGAAGTCCTACACCCCCAGCCCGTTACATGGGCAACTACATGAGATTGACAAAACCAAAACTCATGAACAAGCTTCAGATCGCTACTAACCAAAACACTAAAACAAGAATGACAAACCATTCTTATTACTACCAAAGAAAGAAGCAAAGACAACTTTCTTAACAAAGCCATCGAGATGGCAACCAAAGCTCCTGAAATGACATCTAATCAAGAATACTTTTAGCAGCGTCTTCTAAATAGCCATCACGGCTAACTTTCATAGCCTTCACGGCTAACTTCTATAGCCTCAACGGCTAACTTCCAGCACGTCTATGCATTCTGAAATGTAAATGCGTTGAAATATACAATAATGGCACAGATTAGCATTGCATCCAAGATCTTGACGACATATTCATGTACCATGCCATACAGGTAGAAACATCAAACCCATACACGAATTCAACGTGTATATTCATGTCACAAAATCAATAACCAAACCCTATTCATAAGGGTTGCGAGCCACGGCCATCTTACAAACAAGCAGCTTCCTATCAAAAGATCAATGTAGACATATGACCCATTGCAAAAACCACACCACAACCACGCTTCCATCTTCATAATCCATGAATACACAAGGTTTCGGTAGACCAGTAAAGATGAAAAGCCACTAACATGTCAATGAATAATCATCAACGGCTAAACAACAACCATACAAACGAACCCTAATAAGTATAAGGATTCATTAACCTTCACATCGATACTCTAATCTTGTAAACCGTAGCCGAATAAAACATACCAACACTCATAAATAGAGATTACAAGAATTAATAAGATCCATATATGCATATACAAAGGACAAGGATAACGAACCACCCAATGAATGAGTACGATCAATCTGCACCCATCTACAAACGATACCGAGCAGCAATAAAACCCACTCAGGCAACGAACCAGACCATACAACATGATACACAAGATTCAGACCTTGTACACCACTAGAGATCGACAAGATCTCTTCCAATCAACCAAACCCTAATTAGGAAACGAACCCTAAAGATTAGAAAATCCCTCAACCAAACAAACGAATGTTAACACCTCATAATCAGCGATTAATCAGTAATAAACAAACATTGTAGGGCTAATGAATCTGCTAGCCTTAAAATTGAACATCCTAAAAAAGGCAGACGGCCAAAACCCTAAAAAAATAGGTTTCGGATCATAATAAAACAACATCAATGATGCACTTCCATGATCCAGCCAATCAAGCACAAAACAAAGGGTGTCTATTGACAAAGCATATCAACCGTAGTCCTTGCGGGGGGGGGGGGGGGGGGGGGGGGGGGGGGGGGGGGGGGGGGGGCACACCCCCCACCAAAACACCAAGGAAAACTTAATCATACTTGCTGAAACCCTAAAAACGGTCAAGGATGGTCGGCTAGAATGGATGAACAAGACGAATAAGTTATTAAGATTGAAAAATGGATAGTTTTAGGTGGCGGCCAAATTTTATCATTCCGCCAAATCATTACATTGTATATTATCATTCCGCCGAATTTTACGCTAGGTATAGCTGTTTCTTGTCTTTGATTTGCAGGTTATATTTGATGAGGAGAAGCCCGGGAGTTCTTAGGAGTTTCATGTGGACGATTCTTGGATGACGATTTAGCCAGCTTATCATTTGTTTCTTCTCTATTAATGAGCAAAACCAGGGGAGTACTAGTTTCTTTTGCCATTTTTTTCCTTTATTCGTTTTACGGGTACTTCTAAGAACATTGGGGACAATGTTCAAAATAAGTGTAGGGGGGAAACAAGCCTTAGAAACTATTCCTTAAATTGCATTTGATTTGTCCTTAAAATGATGGATAATATACTAAAACGTAGCGTAGAAGGTAATTTTAACCCAAATTTAATTTTTTTATGGCACATACCAATGAAAACTGAGTATTATTAGCGTCTCATGGATAGGAATTATATGACTAGCACAAAAACCCTACCACTCTAAAAAATTCCACCCAAAAAATGTGAGGTTCGCCCCTAGATCTTTAGGAATTCAAGCACCCATCTTTGGTGCTTAAGATAGTTTTACCTTTAGCTTGCTCGAGTTAAGGAATGAGCAATCATATGTGTCGCGTTCATGGATTTGATCGTGCATATGTGGTTTTGTCGCTTTTTCTGGAGCATTGGTATCGGTTAAAACTATATGAGAGTGTACCGGTAGTATATTAAATTCTAGAACTTGCTTTTGTGATTCATCCCGAGACTGCTTAGTGAGATCGCATTCGTGTGATTAGGATTTGCTAAATGATAAGAGGCACTAGGATAAACCCTGTTTTAAACCTGTATTTGTTATTATGGTCTCCCAGATCATATAACTATCCCCACACCCTTGCTTCTCACTCATCTTTAGTGCAAGATACCCCTAGTACACCCCTCCGAGCCTATCCTTTTCGCGGTTCTCGTAATTTTCTGGTGGATTCCAGATTATTAATGAAGAGCATTATTTACATCCTAACCAAAATATTACACCCAAATCACCTTAGCCCTCCTTGTATGTACTCGCTTTTAGTACATTATTGTTAAACCCAATTAATTAATTGCTTGAGTACGTGGTTGCTAAGTTGAGTCTTTTATTAGTGTATAAAGTTTTGGGACGATTAGGATTCATGATAGTTTTTATTTAATGGAGAAATGGGGAAGAAGTCGAATTATTACCCCCATACGTGCTTAACATACTCAATGTTATTTTGATCCTTTCAGTTCGGGTCATTAAATTAGTTTATGTTTATGAGTTCTAAAACTCAAGTGTAGGGGTACGTGTTGGGATTAAAAGTCTTCTTGATGTTGTTTGAATTATTGTTGCTCATGTTTGTGTTAATGCTGCTCAGCTGGATTTAGTGCTGCTCATGAACTTCAAAGAAAATATGCTAAGTGTTTACTACTGCTAGTACACAGTTACTACTGCTAGTGAATATTAGTACTGCTAGTGAAAATATGCTAAGTGTTTACTACTGCTAGTACAAAGTTACTACTGCTAGTGAATATTAGTACTGCTCAAGGTTAAGACTGCTCAGAGATAAGTTAATGCTGCTGAGGTTAATAAGTTAGTACTGTTTGTTGTTAGTACTGCTTATATGATATGTATTAAGTTATTTGTTTATAGAAAAGATTATGGATACTTAGGAAAGTATTGTAAGCCGACTAGGGCTCCTTGGTGTATAAAAGGAGGTCCTAGGGCATAGAGTTTGATATCTTTTTTATCAATCTTTTGAAGTATTAGACGTATAATTCATAGCTTCAAGGTCTTTGTAACCCTAATACTTTGAGAGTATTCATATTATTATCATTAATAATATTGGAGCTTATTTGTTGAATTGTATGTTCATTGAATTACTGTTTCATTGATAATTCTTCTTAATATTAAAGATTAGATTCCGCATAATCTTTAATACATTCAAACATAGTTTTTCTACTATAAGTTGTGTTAGATTTACTAAATATAACTAAACCTTAAACAAGCTTAAGGAATTCAATCTATTGAAGTAGGATCAACAAGTGGTATCAGAGCTTGTTGAGAAGCTGTGAATAAGAAGAACCTGTTCTTGCTAAAAGATATGGATCAAGATTCTGCACATATGGTGGATACATCTAAAGTTCCTATGCTCAAACCTGGTGAGTATGAGATATGGAGGATGAGGATTGAATAATATATCCAGATGATAGACTATGCATTGTGGGAAGTCATAGAGAATGATGCAACCTTGCCAAAAACAAAAATTGTGGAAGGAGTTATGACAGAGATGCCTATTACAACTACTTAAGAAAAGGATCATAGAAGATTAGATGTGAAAGCTAGAAGTACTTTAATGATGGGCATTCCCAATGAACATCAGTTAAAGTTTAACTCTATAAAGGATGCTAAGAAGTTGTTGGAAGCTGTTGAAAAGAGATTTGGTAGGAATGCAACTACAAGAAAGACTCAAAGGAATCTCTTAAAGCAACAATATGAAAACTTTAAATCTGCATCAAAGCTTAGAGATGGCATGATCCAAACTATTTGATTGAGCTTCAAAAGCTCTTGTGAGCTCAGTTGGAGCTTTTGGGTGAAAAGCTTTCACAAGAAGGATGTTAATCAAAAGTTATTAAGAAGTTTGTCACCTGAGTGGAACACACATGCGTTGTGTAGGAGGAATGACAGCATATTTAAATACAATGAGCATGGATAATCTCTACAATAACCTTAAGGTGTATGAACCAGAAGTTAAAGGGATGTCTAGCTCAAGTTCAAGCACACAGAACATGGCTTTTGTGTCGTCTTCAAATAACTACACTAGTAGAACTAATGGAGCAGTTAATACTGATCAAGCAGTTAAGACCGCTCATGGAGTTTCTACTACTAGCACTCAAGTTAATGATGCTTACTCTACAAATATTGATAACTTAAGTGATGCTGTTATTTGTGCATTTTTTTCTAGTCAACCAAATAGTCCTCAACTTGTACATGAGACTTATAACAAATCCATCAGATACATTGGAAGAGATGGATTTAAGATGGCAAATGGCCATGTTAACTATGAGGGCAAGAAGGTTTTTGAAGAATACAGGAAGGAAGCTTACTGTTAATGGCAATGAGACTATTGGTTTTGATAAGTCCAAAGTGGAGTGCTACAACTGCCATAAGAGGGGACATTTTGCTAGGGAGTGTAGAGCTCTAAGAAATCAAGACAACAAGAACAAGGAAAGCTCAAGAAGGAGTGTGCCTGTGGAAACATCTACTTCTACAACTTTGGTGTCATGTGAAGTGTCTTGGGGAAATAATGGAGTGATCAGGCAAAGAAGGCCTAATATGCCACTCATGTGACTTTCTCATCTTCAAGTCCTGACTCAGAGGTATCTAATGATTCTATTTGTTAAAAATCTTGTTTGGAACATGTTGAACTTCTTAAATCTCAAAATGATCAACTATTAAAAGATTTAAAAAAATATGAGTTAATGGTTCTAGGTTATAAGACAGGTTTAGAGTCAGTGGAAGAAAAACTTGAAGTTTATAAATCAAATGAGTCTATTTATTTACAAGATATTAAGGGCTTAAAATTTGAAATTCATATAGGAGAAATAACTATTAGAGAGCTTAGGAAGAAGCTTGAAATAGTTCAAAAAGAAAAAGATGGCATTCAACTTAATGTAGATAAATTTGAACATGCATCTAAAAGTTTAAACAAGCTCATAGAGTGTCAGATAGTTGACAATTACAAGAAAGGTTTAGGCTATGAAAATTATAATGCAGTTCCACCTCCCTACCTGACTTGTCTTTTACTGGTTTAGATGAGTTTGTTAATGAGCCTGTAGTTGAGAACTGTAAAGCTATGTCTAGTGAAGAAGAGCCTAAGGTAGTTAGGAAGTATGATGATGCGCAAAGTATTGAAGAATGGGCGTTAGATGATGAGAAAGAGGATGTGTCTCAGCCTAAAACTGAAAAGAAAATTGTTAGGCCTAGTATTGTTAAGAAAGAGTTTGTCAAATCTAAACAACAAGAAAAAACTGCTAGGAAAACTGTTAAACAAGTTGAGCAATTTAGGCAAAACACTCACAGTCCAAGAGGCAATCAAAGAAATTGGAACAATATGATGTCTCAAAAACTAGGAAGCAATTTTGAGATGTTTAATAAGGCTTGTTATGTGTGTGGAAGCTTTGATCATTTGCAGGTTGATTGCAATTACCATCAAAAATAGTTTCAAAATCAAAGGATGGTAAAACCTGTTTAGAATAATGCTCAAAAGGTGAATCATCAAAACTATTCTTAAAAGACTCACCCTTGTGCTAAAAAGAACTTGCTTCCAAGAGCAGTACTAATGAAGTCTGGTTTCAATTATTAATACTGCTAGACAAAATATTTCAAAAACCTAGTATTGGTTAATTACGATTGCAAGAACAAGTGTAATGTTGGCCACATCAAAATAACAGTGAATGCTGCTAGACCAATGTCATATCTTTCTAAAACAGCACATTCAACTGTTAAGAGGCCTATTCATAAGAACACAGCATTTAAAAACAGTAATATTAATCAAATAGTTAATACTGTTAGGGGTAAAATTATTAATACTATTATGCCAAAAGCAGTAGTTAATGCTGTTAAGGGAAATAATTTTAATGCTGTTAAGGCCTCAGCTTTGTTGGTTATTTAGAAACCAAAGCATAAAGTTTTAGACCATGTTCTCCAAATACAACAGTAGCATCAAACACCCAAAAAAAGTTTATTATATGATGCATAAGGCATCCATTCAGTGATGGCTTTGGGTCCCAAAAGAAACTGATTTCTTAACTAATGTGCAGGCAGGGAATCCAAAAATGGATTTGCATGGATACAAAGAGTGATTGATAGTGGATCTCAAGGCACATGAATGGAACAATTCCCAATCTTACAGACTATGAAGAGATAAGAAGAGGAAAAGTTGCTTTTGAAGGCAACCCCAAGGCGGGGAAAATCACAAGAAAATTTACCATAAAACTGGTAATCTAAGATTTTAACATGTGTATTTTGTGAAGAGTAGCTTAAAGTTTAATCTCTTAGTGTCTCACAAATGTGTTATAAAAAGAATAGTGGTTCTTTTTAATGACACTAAATGTATGTATTAACTCCTAAACTTTAAGTTAATTGATGAAAGTCAAGTTTTAACTTAGAGTTCTAGAAAAGAACAATATGTATAGTGTTGATTTAAATAATATTGTTCCTAAAGGAGGTCTAACTTGTCTCTTTGTAAAATCCACATCTGATGAATCTAAACATTGGCATAAAAGGCAGGTCACTTAAATTTTAAAACCATGTAATAAATTGGTTAATGGAAATCATGTAAAAGTGTTATACCTTCCAAACTTTTTGAAAAGAACAAACGTGTTGAAATGCTTGTCAAAAGGAAAGCAGTCACAAAAGCCACATTGTAAGTCCAAAATAGAGAAAACTCAATCAATCTTACTTAACATTTGTGTGGCATATGGACTTGTTTGGACCAACATTTTATAAAAAGCCTTAAAGAAAATATATTGCCTATTGACATAGATGATATACAGTAGGTTTACATGGTTTCTTTCGCTACTAAGGATAGACTAGTGGCAATCTTCAGTCCCTATATATAACTGGGAAAGAAAATCTATTAATTAAAACAAGGTTAAGGTGATTAGATATGATAATGAAACTGAGTTTAAAAATAGAGAAATGAATCAGTTTTGTAAGATGAAGGGTATTTTGAGACAATTTAGTGTAGCTAGAACTCCTCAACAAAATTAAGTTGCTAAGAGGAGGAATATGACATTAATTGAGGCTGCTAGGACTATGCTAGCTGATTCTAAGTTGCCAACTATTTTTTGAGCAGAAGCAGTTAACACTACTTGCTATGTGCAAAATAGAGTGTTAGTAGTTAAGCCTCATAGCAAGACCTCATAATGAACTTTTTCAAGGTGAACACCAACCTTAATTGTTTATGAGACCAAATTAGGGTTGGTCCCTGTTTAACCAATCTGGGGGGTACTCAATACCATAGACCACTTCAGAAAAATTGATGGTAACGCTGATGAACGGGTTATTTGTTAAAATTATACTCTTATGAATAGTAAAGCACTTTAGAGTATTCAGTAGTAGAACAAGGAAGTGGGGAAGAAAACTTGCATATTAGTATAGTGAGAGTAAAAAAAAACACCAACTGTTGTAGGTTACAGAACCCAGATTGGCTATATGATATGTGAGCCACTAACAAGAAACAATAACTTAATGAGCCAAAAAATTTGCAGGTACACAGTCTAATGGTTATGCAGGTACAGAAAGCAGAGGATAATGCAAGTTCAAGTCTAGAAAGAGATAGAACCTGTCGGAAAGGTTACATTTTTCTACCAATATGGGGTGTGATGATGGGGGCCTGCTGATCCACCATATTCCCAAGATCCAAAGAGTTCTCATAATGATGGATCCAAACCTTCAAGTGATGATGGAAAGAAGGTTGATGAAGATCCAAGAAAAGATAGTGAATATAAAGATCAAGAGAAGAAAGATAATGTTAACAACACTAACAATGTTAATACTACTGATAATGTTAATACAGTTAGTTCAACTGTTAATGCTGCTGGCATAAATGAGGTTAATGCTGTTGGTGGAAAAACAAGTACTGAACCTCCATATGATCCAAATATGCCTGCTTTGAAAGATGATAGCATATTTGACTTCTTAACAAATGATGAAGATGATGATGCAGTGGCTGGCATGAACAATTTAGATACAACAATCCAAGTCAGTCCTAATCCAACTACAAGAATTCATAAAGATCATCCTCTTGATCAAGTGATTGGAGATTTGCAATCAGCTACACAAACAAGAAAAATGTACAAAGAGCCATTGGGAGGAACATGGGGTATTGTATAGTACATTTAACAAAGAACAAACCATAAATACCTCAAAACAGCTCGTTTGCTTGCTTTATAATCAACAGAAAGAACCCAAAAAGGTAATTCATGCATTGAAGGATCCAAGTTAGATAGAGGCTATACAGGAAGAGCTTCTACAATTCAAGTTACAAGAAGTTTGGACTTTAGTGGATTTACCAAATGGAAAAAGGGCTATAGGCTCTAAATGGGTTTTCAGGAATAAAAAGGATGAAAGAGGAATTGTGATAAGAAATAAAGCAAGATTGGTTGCTCAAAGGTACACACAAGAAGAAGGGATTGACTATGATGAATTCTTTGCCCCTGTTGCAAGAATTGAAGCAATTAGGCTATTTTTAGCTTATGCTTCATTTAAAGATTTTATGGTGGATCAAATAGATGTAAAAAGTGCTTTTCTCTATGGGAAGAATGAAGAAGAGGTGTATGTATGTCAACCACCAGGATTTGAAGATCCAGACTTTCCTGATAGAGTATACAATATTGAAAAAGCATTGTATGGATTACATCAAGCTCTTAGAGCTTGGTATGAAATCTTGTCAACATATCTATTGGACAATGGGTTTCAAAGAGGGAAAATTAACAAGACCTTATTCATTAAAAGACACAAAGGTGGTATTTTGCTGGTCCAAGTTTATGTGGATGATATCATCTTTGGTTCAACAAAGAAGGAGCTATGCATTGCATTTGAGAAGTTGATGCATGAGAAATTTTAGATGAGTTCTATAGGAGAACTTACATTCTTCTTGGGATTACAAGTGGAGCAGAAGAAGGATGGCATATTTATTAGTCAAGATAAATATGTTGCTAAAATTTTAAAGAAATTTGGGTTTACAGAAGTCAAGACTGCAAGCACACCAATGGAAACTCAAAAGCCTCTGCTAAAGGATAAAGATGGTGAAGAAGTGGATCTTCATATGTATAGGTCAATGATTAGTTCATTGATGTATCTTACATCTTCAAGACCTGACATTATGTTTGCAGTGTGTGCCTGTGCTAGATACCAAGTTAATCCAAAGGTTTCACATCTTCATGTTGTGTGATATGTGTTTAATCACATATCATTATTCCTTATTAAAATGTGCTTAAATGACCAATAATACATGAAAAATACATTGTATATGTGTGTTTTGTGAATTATGTTGTGTAGGTATCGGATATATCAAAAAGGACAAAAACAAAGCTAAAATGGACAAATCTGAGCACGAGATTGGAAGAGTGCAAGAAATCGAAGCCGAAGGCGTATACATAATTAAATGGGCCAACCCGTACCCATTTAATGGGCCGGGTCAGCCCATTAAGATTTATACTATATAAAAACCTATGCCTAAAAACATAGTCCAAATCCAATTCATAACTTAACACGGTCCAGGCCCAAAGAATTAAGTAAAAGCCCAAGTCAACACATCCAGTCAAAGCAATAAAAAAACACCCGCCTTGAGTACTATTCATCATCCTCTTCATTTTTACTTTGTAAATTGATGTATGGGTAAAACCATTTCACCACACACACGAATCCCCTCTTCTAGAAGGCCTCCTGACACGTTTGCTGACACCACTTAAGCCACCCTGGCAATCCTGAGCACTCCTATTGGCTGAGATAACGTGAAGAGTGATCCAAGGGCTAATATGATGGATTGATGATTGGAAATGAATCAAGGGCTAGGATTTGATGATTGGGACGCTCCTTTTGCTTCTGGATCCTTCCTCTGCAGGCTATAAATAGAGGCTCTCACTCACACAAAAATCAAGTACTTTTTAGCTTATAGTAGCTTATTTAGTGTAATTTAGCTTATTGTTTTCTTATAAATGTAATTTCCTTTTTAAAAGCCTTGTAACCTCCTTTGAAATTAATAAAAAGTTCAGTTTTAGTTGATTGTGTTTAAATTCTGTTTTTACTTTAATGCTATTATTGTTCAAATATGTTTAAAATGATCTAATAAGCTCAAAATAAGCTCATTACTATATAAGCTATTGCTTAATCAGTTTAGCTTACCTAAAGCTTAAACTAAATAAGCATTCACCTCAAATCAATCAAAAAGTCAGTTTTAAGCTTATTTTGGATGATAAGCCAGACATGGATGGGCTTATGGTTTTACCAGCTTATCTCTGATAAGCTGGAGCTTGTAGATGAGCTCTAAGAGCACTTGAATCCTTGTTTTGAGCAAAGGATAAAGGTACTCTCTCATTTTCTCTATTTAGCTTATTTTCTAGTTTTGGTTATCACTTTGCTTAATTGTGCTTATTCTGTGCTTAACTGTGCTTAATTTGTCTAAAGTTGGCTTAATATGTCTAGCTTTTAGCTTGAAATAGTTTAGTTTAAGTTTTATTAGAATCTGTCCAATTAGTAGTTAAAATAGCTTTTTAATTTAGTTTATTGCTTAGTGCTTATTTCCATGAGATTTATGCTTATCTGTCCTTAGTATTGTTAGTTTATCATCTGTTTTTGAAATTCATAGCTTAATTAGGTTTAAATTAGTTTAAAAATGTTTTTCTAAATTCTAAAGGGGTGTTTGGGATAAGAGTTTAAGTTTAGTCAAAGAGAGTGCAACCTGATTTTGGTATTCAAGTAAGTTTTGTTAAGCTAAATCAAGGTCTAAAAGTTAGTTTTTCATAAGCTAGAATTTAGTTTTGTTAGTTTTAAATATTAGTTTAGCTAATATCTAAGTCTGCTTGTCCATAAGGTTTTCAAACAGCTTACTTGTGCAAAATTCTTATAGTCCTATTTTAGGTGTGGTTTTTGTAAGGTTAATGAGGTATATGAACATAAATTTGAATCTGTTTTGAGCTTTTGGAATTGCATTTTACCCATTTTAGAATTTTAAGAGTCAAGTGGGATAGTATTAGGTTTAAGCTAAATGGTTTAATATGCAGGTAAAATTAGGTTAGAGGCTAGCTTGTTTTTGGTCAATATTGATTTGAATTAGCTTATTATGGTCTGTTCTCAATCTGTTTTAAGTCATTAGCTTGTCAAAATTGCTTTTGAGTCTTAAAATTTTAGTTGCAAGTAACCATTAATTTCCAGAAAAGCCAAAAACATAGTAGTTGTAGTCTGTCATACTTATTTGTCTTTGCTAGCTTATTCCTTTATTCAATTTGCTTTATTTCTGCTTATTAGTATTATTAGATTATAAGTCTTAATCTGTTTTCAGTTGTCAGCTTATTCTAAGTGCTTATTGGTCCTCAATCTTAGCTTAAAGTTTGGTCTAATGTCCTTTAAGTCCATTTTAGAGTCTGCTGTCTTAAGGCTTTTGATGCTTTTTAGCTTAACTTGTTGGCTTATTTTTTTTAATTTAGTGCTTATTAGGTTAGGGTCTAGGTCTGTTTCAGTTTATTAGTTTTCTACTAGCTTATTGAGTCCTAAAAAGCCAAACAGTTTAGCTTAATTTCAAAGTCTTAAGAAAACCAAAAATGTTGCCTTTTGACTGCTTTTTCCTAGCTTAATAATAAGTTTTAGTATTAAGTCGGTTTATTAAAGTTGCTAGTTTATGCTTAATCTTTAGCTTTTTCAAAAAAAAATAAAAAGACAAATAAAATTTTTCAAAAAGTGCAGGTCCAGGGACTCAAACCTGCGACCTCATGTAACACCCCCAAAAAACGTGTCGCAGCGGAAGTATGTCCGGGGGCGTTACTTCATAATACAACAACACAAGATATAAGAGAACGATCTCTAAATGTGTCGTTTGAAAAGTAACCTCGTTGATTTCTTTGAAATTGATATAACATTTGTCCCATAATTGCATCACAATGAAAAGCTTGAAAACAACCCAACGAGATTTAATCATTTGTATGTAAGTAGTAATCCATGAATGAAATTCTGTCAAATTTAGACTCCAGTGCACATCAATTAATCCAAACATCTATTCACCTGAGAAAAACATGCTTAAAAAGTGTCAACATAAAGTTGGTGAATTCATAGGTTTGTAAAATGTATGAGTGTAGGACCGCAATTGTTTAGAGTGTGTATTGCATGGTATACAATATCCAAAACAGTAAGTATTGCATGGTATACAATATTCAAAACAGTAAGTATTGCATGGAATACAATATCCAAAACAGTAAGTATTGCATGGTATACAATATCCAAAACAGTAAGTATTTCAAAGTTACTTGCGTCCAATTGTAAAACAAAGCATGTTCTCACCCAAAAAATATATATAAAACCAGTAAAACATGGGGCTATGAACTCACCTCGAGTGGGTTAATCAATAATATACTTCATAAGTGAAAAATGCGTCACGTAAATCGCCCGAATACAACCTAAACAATTATAGGCCGTATAAGTACTAAGTACCTTGATTAACTAACATCATATATAATTCTATATAGCTACATCACCATCTAATTGAGTTTGTGAAATTAAATCGCATTTAATACATATTAATCATGTATTTGTATTCTCGTAATCGTTAAATGATTTAATCGCCTTTATAAAATAATATTTATAAAGGTTAAAACAAGTATAAATATGATTTAAGTGATTCTAAAAAGTTTCGCAATTTTTTTTATTAAAAACGAACCAACACTATTCACGTCAGGAAATAATGCACAAGTGTAAAATTGTGTGTAACTTTCGCGTTTTAAGCCTGTTTCTTATGTCCATGCTTTCGTATTAAGACGAGTTATCAAAATTTGATATTTTTATATATTTAGTCCTCTGATGAACAATGATTTTTACACTTCATACCAGTTATAAACATATTTTTATAGTTTTAGTTATCGTAAAACCCGTAAATGTCGTATTTTATTCGTTCTAGCTCCGTTTTTAGCGATTCTTTCGAGTACGTTCTCGTAATTAAAAGCTTTATCATATAAATGATGTTTTCCAAAATAAATGTCCTTGATGAACAGTAACTTTTTATAAAATTTATTAAAAGCTTTATTTATCATGTTTGTATGATTTTCTTCCCCTCAGTCTATGATACCGTTATGTTTCATTTAAAGTACCTCTTTTAAGATATACAATATCATAAGACTGATTTAAACGTATAAGATATGTGTTTGAATCCTTAAGTTAAAAAAATTTGTTTTTGTTGTTTTTATTTTTCAAATTTTTAGTTGTTTTTGAAAAAAAAAAACTTTTTTAGTTTTTGAAAAAGAAAATCTTTTTTGAGTTTTTTTTAATTTTGATTTTTGAAATTTATTTACAAATGGTTTTGATGTATGATCTTTCATTCAAGAAGACAACTTTGCGAGACGTTCCAACTGTGTTGGAGTCATACATCGCATACCAATCTTGTGAACTAAAAACTCAAACCTTTCCTTAGGAAGGGCTTTTGTGAATAGATCAGCAAGCTGGTATTCCGTACTGACAAAGTATAAGTCAATTGTACCTTTCTCAACATGCTCTTTGATCATACACATATAACAACAAATAAGCAGTATCCTTCCCTTGGTGAAAAATAAATAAAGAATTGTCACAACGACTTTGATGAAACCCCACCCTGGTAATATAAGATGCAAATCGCTGAAACCAAGCGCGAGGGGCCTGTTTGAGCCCATAAAGAGAGCGCTGAAGCAAGCACACATAATCAGGATGAGTAGAGTCTCGAAAACCGGGAGGCTGATGCATGTAAACAGTCTCAGATAAGTCCCCATGTAAAAATGCATTCTTGACATCTAGCTGATGAACTGGCCAATGTCGAGAGGTAGCCGAACTAAGAACCGTGCGGATGGTCCCTGGTTTAACAACCAGGCTAAAGGTCTCATCAACATCAATGCCCTCTAATTGAGTGCTACCATTAGCTACCAGCCGAGCCTTGTAGCGACTAAGCGTACCATCGGCTAAATACTTGTGACGAAAAAGCCACATACACCGGACAACATTGACATCCGATGGTCGAGGGACAAGGGTCCAGGTACTGTTTTTAATTAGTGCATTATATTTATCTCGCATAGCAGATTGCCAATTGACATCATTAAAAGCTTCACGGTAGGATTTGGGTAAAGGAGAGACCGAAGACACGTGCAAAGTAAGACGCTCAACGGGACGATTAGTCTCGACACGGAAACGAGTAACCATGTGGTGAACCGAATCAGGGTTTGGGTTAACAGGGGGGTCCGGTATAATAGTAGGTGCGTGTTGGGCTGAATTAGGTGATGGAGGGGTTGTGTGGTCAGTTGATTGGGCCGAATGTAAAGTTATGGGTGTTTGGGTCATCGGGGATAATAAGTGGGCCGCATGAGTCTGACTAGTGGGAGGTGTAGTAGGTTCGTGAACAGGAGGTTGGAAGGTGGAAACAGAAACGGAGGGTGGGTTAATATCGGGTTCATCTAGAAATGTGTAGGAAGGCACTGAGGTAGATTGGGTGGATCCATAAGGAAACATCGTCTCGTCAAATGTAACATGCCGGGAAATAATGATCTTATTTGTGTGGAAGTCAAAACACCGATAACCGCGATGGTTAGAAGCATGTCCTAAAAAAATTACGTGTGTAGCACGGGGTTCAAGTTTATGATCGGGATATAAGTGAGGGTAGCATAAACAACCAAATGTACGTAAGAGACTATAATCGGGTTGAGTGCCAAACATGCGGGTAAAGGGTATATCATTGGCGATTGTTGTGGAAGGTAAAATGTTAAGTAAGTAAACGGCCATATTGAGTGCCTCAACCCAAAAAGTTGGTGGGAGACTGGCTTGAAACAGTAAGGTTCGAATAATATTGTTAATGGTATGAATCATGCGTTCAGACTTACCATTTTGTTGAGATGTCTTAGGGCATGAAAAACAAAACTGAATGCCATTGTCGGCAAAAAGTTTATGAAGGGTGCGGTTGTCGAATTCACCGCCATGGTCATACTGAAAAGAACGTATTTCACACTTGAATTACGTGCGCACATAATTACGAAACAACACAAACTTAGATAACACATCAGATTTATGAATTAATGGATAAACTCAAACAAATTGAGAATAATGATCTAAGAATAAAACATAGTATTTAAACCCGGAGAGACTCGAGATGGGTGAAGTCCACACATCCGAGTGAATGATATCAAAACAATAATTAACAATAGTACTAGAACTGTCAAACGAAAGCCTCACATGTTTTCCAATCTGACAAGCATGACAAAGCACAAGAGGTTTCTCTTTATTACATGAAATAACATTATTGGAAACTAGACGACGTAGCACTTCACTGCCTGGATGTCCAAGCTGTTGGTGCCACGTATCTTGACTAACAAGATAAATATGTAGAATTGGTGAAGGAGCCGTTACTCGATAGAGATCCCCGGTGCTGTCACATCGAAGGAGTACCCGACGCATCAGAAAGTCCTTGACAGAAAAACCAAAAGAGTTAAATTCAATAGTACAATTATTGTCACGGACAAATTGACGAACTAAAATCAAAATTTTGACAATATGAGGAGTTATAAGGATGTTATTTAAATGTAAGGAACGAGAGATAGTTGGCAATATGCTATGACCTGTGTTGGTGACAAGAATAGAGTGACCATCACCAACAGAGATAGATGGGTACAAACACGAATTAAAAACCGTATTTAAACTATTAATTAAACTATTCAAGTGAGAGCTCGCACCTGTGTCCATATTCCAAGCACCGGTATTTGGTTCATGTAGAGTCCCGACAGTAAATGCTTGCGGCAAAAGTGTGGCATATCCCAGAGTAGTAACGGATCCCGATGTCCTGGGCTGAGAACTTGTTAAACCTTGGACCGAACCCACACCTGTAGATGCAACTGGCTGACTTAAGTAGTTGGGCTGAGTCATAGTAGGACCAAACTGTTGGGGTGTAGCAATGGGTTGAGAAAAGCCTGGTGGTGGGCCTGTTGGACCAGGAGGGTAGTAGAAGGGTGTTGGGCCGGTTGGGAGCATTAGGCTTGTACCTGGAGTGGGACGAATGGACTGGATAGGATAGGTGTAATTGGCTGTTGGGCTTGGTGTAGTCATGTTAGGCCCAGGTGCATGATAAACAAGATTGGCAGATGGAGTATGTAAGGGAACAGTACCCGTAACATTAGATGAGGTGTTATTTAGTCCCAATTTTTCCAACAACTTAACAAGTAACTCCTCGGTATTATTAGTACTAGACATTCGGGGATTAACATTAGATGTATGTTTTGCATTTGAATCATGAACATACTTGCACTCACTACCGAAACGACAAGAGCCCTTTGCGAAATTAAAACACGGTCGCCATGATTTGATTTGAGGATTAGAGGGCCGATGATTAGTACATGTTTGAGCCATAAGAACCATAGGGGAAGAGGAGTCCGCGAGAAGAGCAACTTCCTTAGTCTTCAAACGCATCTCCTCCGCAACTAACAAAGAACGCACCGTCCTAAGATTGGGAAAGGTGCTTTGATAGTGCATGACTAGCGCAAACTCACCCCTTAAAACCTATCTATACGTGATATAAATACACCAAGGGACGAAATCACGCGAGAGCAATGAAACCGGAAGCAGTATAGGGTGTCTCCGGGTCGTTATGTCCCAACGAGGCTGAAATGGAAAATCGCAAGACGATTGATGATTTGTGCATGAATGTCACAAGGAATGATTTGGCACTAAAACTGATAAAAATAAGCAAAGGCACATAAAAATAGCAAAGAGAATAAGCTGGAACAAGAATGAAGTCCCGTTTGTTATCTTTAACAATATTGGTAAGGATATCCCAAGCTTCCTTAGCCGTGTTTGTCGGGCTACTACCAATCGTTTTTGTAGAGGGTCCGAGATGGTTGTAAAAATCCATGATAAGATGATTTTGTCGACTTTAAGCTCATCCGGAGTAAATGGAACGGATATGCTCGTGGGAGTAGCATCGGCAGGAGTTCCACGAATGAACTTAAGAACATTATAGCCCAAACATAGTTGATCAAAAAAATACTCCCAAGATTCATAATTCCAGTCTTCAAGATCAAGTTTAACGGGCACTCGCGTGAGAAGGTGATGGTGCGTCACCAACGAGAGTTTGTCCGATAAGGAGGGAGTAGTGTTAATGACTTCGGATCCGGACATATTTGAGTGAAACAGTGACGAGATGGATTAGGGTTTAGTAGAGGTTTAGAACGGGCTGATATGTTTCTGAGAAGAGAATATTAATGGAACAGTAGCGTGTATAATCAAGGAATAAAACCAAAAGAATAAACGGTGACCGAAGCACAATTAAAGACATCGTGACCTTGCACGAAATAAACAATCAAGATTCGTGACCTTGCATAACCTTCAACCTGTGATGACCTTAGCACCACAACTTTTAACAAATCTATCTAAAAAAAAGAGGAAAACGAAGGATTGTTAGGGATTGGTTATGGTTACTGGCGTGATACCATGTAAGATGTAAAATATTCTGTATTGATTTTGTCTGCCTTACACCACAACGAGTACCCAAAATATATAGATCCTTTACAATATCTATTTTGGGTAAATACAAATTACCCTTTAATCATGTTAGCTATTTATGCTAATCAATTATATACGGCTAATCACAAATTGAATGGCTAACATTATGTACCAGGTAGAAGTGAGATCGTTCCTAGTATATATTTTACATGGAAGATAAGCAACTTATCCATTCTCCTACACCAGTGGTGGAATCAGGAAATTAAATTGCGGGGTGCATTTTTTTACAATAGCAACAAAAATGCGGCAAAAAAACTAAGATCGAAATGATAAATCAAGTATTGTTACTTAGAGATGAAGGATTTATAAGGTTTTTTAGTGTTGAATATTGGGCTTTGATGTGTGAGTGGGGGCAATTTGAGTTTTGGGTGGGGTGCACTTTAAAAAAAAGCTCAAAATTAAAGAAAAAATACACTAAAATCTCATCTCGTTGGTCTAGCCATGGAGAAGCACCGCCCCTATATTGTAAGCATGCATCTGCCCCTGTCCTACAGTACATATATGGTCTCCACGACTTGCTATAATGAACGCGATTAAAATTTCATGAATCACGAAGTAAAAAGTAATATAAGTGAGCATTTCTTGATGTGTTGGTGAAAATGATCGCTAGACAGTATCTCAGTCATGTATATCATTGAACACAACCGTTAATTCACAGAACCCATTAGCATTGGTCTTGATATATATATAGCAGTAAAAGAATCATAACATAGCAAGAACAATTTACAGCAGGATGCAAAAAGGTATAGGTTTGTCTGTCAGACAGCCATGTAACCATACCAAGACCCACTAGATGGGCTGGCAACGATCCTCTACTGACACCATAATACTTGGTTAATCACGCTCTAGTTATATGGCCATGATGCATCAACCAGACATAGGTTTCTGTCTTCTTAGGTATCAAGAATAAGACTTGGTTAATCACGCTCTAGTTATATTGCCATGATGCATCAACCAGACATAGGTTTATGTCTTCTTGTATCAAGAATACAGAGGTACGAGACTACAGAACAGATCCTGCTCAAGTACGGTCGTGCCTGTGTGCCAACTTGTCCTCTTTATATACACCATCTCTTTTACACTTTCTAGCGATGTGGGACTAGTCATAACAGAATTAGGCTTTGCATCTTTTTACTTTTTGTTTAATTAGCTCTTATATTAACTTCTAGCTGATGAAATTAGTAGACATAAAGACCATATTAACTATTAATAAATACAAGTACGCAGCGGAATATAAACACGTATGATCTTCATA